>JAWKAU010000655.1:0-46000 GCA_033398695.1 Orobanche coerulescens
GAAACGAGATCAACAAAAATCGAACAATCAAACGATCGAACCACAAAGATCAAGACAACAAAAATCGAACGATCATGTTCGAATCACGAAGAACAATAAAATTCAAACAACAACTCCAAGGTTCACATCTCGACTCGAGACAATATATGATCCGGTGAAAACAACAAGATGTGCATTCACATAAGATCCACAGGAAAGGGAATAGCAATTGAAAAAATCACAACGACAAACGAGTTATTCCGAAACAATACCACACTCGTTCGATCAACAAAAGCAAGGGGCAGGACAAGCTCAGAAAATGTCAACGAACATAAACGAGTCGACAGAGTCGAAAATACAGAAGTTCCAAATCCGATCCACTTCGAATAAAAGAACTAGTAGAATCAAAAGATGTTACTTCCGAACAAGGTTCACAAGAATCGAACCGAACTCAGAAAAGTTACAACGATAACCAGATCGACCCAAAACAAGATCACAGCTCGTTCGAACGATGAAACCGAAATACGTAACAAGTTCGAAAGTATCAACGAACATGAGCGAATCGATAGACTGGAGAAAGAGAAAATATAGAAGCCAAAAATAATACGGGTATTATATTCGACCTCTTCTAAAAGAAGTGTCTTTCCCGAAACTCACAACACGAAATCAAGGTGACAACACAACAAGCAACTGACAGAAACATCCTTCAAAGGCCTCTCAAAGCCGATTCTGATATCTGTACTGAAGTTCTCGCCCCAAAAAACTCGGAACCCAACTCAGGAAACTAGATCCTGTGTCTTTCGGGTCCACACTCGAAATGCGTTACTGACGAGAAGGACAATTGGTATATGCATGCCCCCGGCACACCACGGTTGAAACACCTCGGCTCTAGATACAATGGGGCATAACATCGCAAAACAACATAGCGGAGATGCCAACTCAGCACAACAAGGAATCATAACACATATCATATACAACGATTACCATCGTAAAGTAATACACACACAAACACTACAGCGACGATGGTATCGTTCGGCGACCTTAACGGACCGAACAATAACCAGCACATAATTACAAACCTCATGAGGCAATCACCCATGTGCATAAACGCACAAACCCAAGCTTTAACAGCTCACACAGGTGCGATAACACGCAAGCCACCACGAAATGACAACATTAAAGATCGTCATCACACCTCCCACAAAGGGTTAACAAAACATATGCGTGGCAACGACTCAACGCTCACGCCACCAATTCAATCACAAATCGGGATTAACACCATAACGAAAGTTCGAAAACCATACATGCATTTCCGGTCCGCAAACAGGAATGATAGGTCTTTAAAAACGAAAACCACCTTTTTGAAAATAGTTTGGAAACACCAGTTGATCTTGAGTATCATTTTACAAAAAGTTGAACAGCATCATTTTCGAGACTTTGAAAATCATCTTGCGTTTGAACAAAAATGAGGACACCTTCTCTTAGTGAAAAACTTTCAGAATATTCGACCCTCGGGTCTAAGTAAAAGTGTTTATAAAACATTGAAAATATCTCAAAACATTTTTGGGTCCTCGAGGTAGAAGAATTTTGAAATATATTGTGGCACCTTGGATGTACCACGAGAAAATAATTCATTTTAAAAGTACGTCTCGAAATTTATTTTCTAAGATACTCAAGGTTTTCCAAGATAATTCAATGGGCTAGAATGCCCAAAAATTTCAGGTAATTACACAAAACTTTATAGCGCCGTGGGTCCCGCCGAACTCACCAGGCTAAAAACCATTTACAACGTCAAAAAGGCCGATGACGGTAATATTTCAAAAACTCACAAAAGCCATTTATAAAATACTAAATACCGTCATAAGAATTTCGCCAAAGCGATCAAGGCCATAATGCCAAAAACTCGGTTAAGGGAATTGGTTTTCGAAATAAAACTCAGTCGGTAAAATACCAAAAGTCATTACAAAAGAACTCACGCAGCGGATAAAAGAAATACAGTCCAACATGCACAATCCAGCAACACTACTCCTCACATGAACGAAATATGAGAGTCAAATAATCACGTATCAAGAAATCAAAATCCATAAGAGGATTCCGTCACTTAATACAAAATCAAACAAATAGCTTGTGTCACACGAGGCACAATACAAAGATGGGAGACTTACATCCACAGGTCGCACGAAGATGATGATCGCCCACGATACTAATCACGACCAACAAACTCAGACGACGCGTCGCGACACGACTTAGTCAGACAAAATCTGACAAGACAAAACTCAACAGACACCACTGACCCGACAGCCTAGGTTTACACAACCTAAGCTCCGATACCATTTATGTAACACCCCCAATCCACTCAGGGATATTACACGCCGTAGACCCTCTCCTCGAGGATCTACCAGGCTGATAACTAAAATCAAACATCTAAACATCGCCTTTAAGGCTAAAATGACTCGGTAGACCGACTTGGTCTTTCAATAATAACATACAACTCAATTCCAAATACATACCCACGCAGGGGTCAGAATACAATAAACTCCCGTACAATGGGGAAAAGATACTGCAGCGGAAAAGAAAATACAACTAGACCAAAACGACATCAACAGATCCTCGTGTGGTTAGTATTGTTCATCTTTCATCATCCTTCGTGCCGACCCTGTGCCATGCTCCAAAACCTAAATGCAAAAATAGACATCCACCCCCCGAATATTCGGGGGTTAGCAAAACTGCACTATTTTGCTAGTGCAAGTACAAGTGCAAAAATACGAGCCATACAATTCACATTCCACGAATAACAATAACCAGGAATCCTCAAAAATCCAAAAGTAATGGAAAGTACTTCCCGAGGCAAGATTTTGGTAAAACATTCCAAAAACCGAAAGATCACAAATCAAGGGAAACAATTTATAAAACCGTTTGAAATGCCATCGAGAGTTTTAATAGAAAACAATTTTGGATTTCCGAATCCTTCTCTTTCCAAAAATCAACAGGGTCACAGCCTAAAGGTTTTGTTTCGCAAATAGAAAACCGACAACAGTTCACAGGGCCAAAACCCAAGTCACGTGTCCTCGACGGACATAAAATCAATACCAACTCGTGAAGTTTTTACTCGTGAATCCCAGACTCACCCATTGGGATTCCCGTCGTGGCCCCGTCGAACCAACCCACGGTGAGTAAAATACATTCACTAAATAACATATCACACCAAGCATCGCCTTGGGAACAGAGTAATATCATGATCCCACCCGAGGCCTCGAAGGACCCTCCCGAGCTGGCTAGCTAAACAAATCACAACACATGCATCGCCTTGGGAACAGAGTAATATCATGATCCTGCCTGAGGCCTCGAAGGACCTTCCCGAGCTGGCTAGCTAAACAAATCACAACACATGCATCGCCTTGGGAACAGAGTAATATCATGATCCCGCCCGAGGCCTAGAAGGACCCTCCCGAGCTGGCTAGCTAAACAAATCACACACATAGCACAATGCAACAAAGATATCCAAACAATTCATTCAGAGGTATCAAACACTTAGCAAAACACCTCGTCAAACCACAATGCACCGAAATGAAACGATATACGTCCACACGCAAATACCAAATGCATCATCAACACCAAACATATCCATAGGATTCACATAGCCACTTACAACCCACACAATTTACAAAACACACGCGTTTGAAAGTGACCCTTTAACGAGGCTAGCCGAATCTTTTGAAAACACATTTCAAACAAACAAACAAATACACCAAGACGATCACCAATTATCATATCCACAAAACAAGAATAGTATGGGCAAGGTACTTGCCTCGAAACCACAATCGCAACAAGACGACGGATGAAATACGGTCGAACGGCCCCGAACTCCCGAACATTATCAAGAACGCGATAGCACCGCAATTACTACGTGAATAACACCACACGAATCGTCAAACACCAACGAGATTCAACATCGGAATCCTCGAACACCTATAAACCTCCGGAAGGAACAATAACACATGTTTACGATGAGAATCAAGGCCAAAACAATGGAAATCCCAACAAACTATCGAAGGGAAACTCATTGGGACATTTAATCGAACACTAAATGTTCAATAATTCCCAAGAACACTCGAATCGCTAATCGAGTTGAATAAACTTGAAATATGGATATACAACCCATAGAACACGATTAATAACATCATACTACACCAACCGATGTATCAAAATCGGACTAGAATCGAAATCAAGAACAAATTCCCCAAAAAGTCAACTTGAAGGAAAATCAAGAAATATACCTTGATTCGACGAAACACACGGATTAGATGTTGATATAATCAACAAGGATCTTCCAAAATGCCTTGGAAATGATTAGGATCGACCAAGAACTCCATTTCCCGTCGCACCCGTCGCCAGCCGCCGAAAGAAGGAGAAAATCGGGTAAAAATGAAGTCTGGCCGAGCCCAGGCTATATATAGCCGGCAGGGTTACGGCCGTAACCGGCAGTGACTTACGACCGTAACTCGGCCCTTACGGCCGTACTCGACAGGCCTTACGACCGTAACCGGCATTCGTCAAAAATCATTCCAGCAGCTGTCGGGCACTTACGGCCGTAACTGGCACACATTACGGTCGTAACCGGCCTTCGTCCGGAAGATGCCCAGCGCCCGTATGGCCGTACCCGATCACACTTACGGCTGTAACTCGCATACATTACGGCCGTAACCGGCACCTTACGGCCGTAACTCGGCCAGGCCAGGCCCTGCTCCGGCCGTGACTCGGCCGTGGCCACTCCGACGGCCCGGACGACCCCGAAACCCGAACCTGAGTAAAAATCGAAGATACGGTTACGAATTACTCGCAAAGACGAATACAAGCGCTAAGAGAACACACGATTCCGACCACCCGAAGTGTCGGAATTCGACAATGGAAGTAATTACCCTAAACTTTAGGAAATTACAAAAATGGCCCAAAACGCCTGGAAATCACGATACGTGATCGAAACACCGAACCAAAACCCGCAACATGAATAATAACATTAAATGAACTTACGAGAAACTCAAAACAACAGTTTCGGACGAGATTCGCAAGAATCGAACTCAAGTGCGGAAAAGTCGCTAAAAAGCTCGGAACTCAATAAAACGATACCGAAACGAACTCGGATGACAAAAAGTGCAGAATTAATCATTCTCGGAATGACGAAACGGTCATGAGCGAGTCGTCAAAATGGACTTCCGCCGAAAAAAGAAAATCACCGAAATTCGAAATTGCGGATATTACAATTCTGACTATTAATCATACCCCTCGGGCGTATGAAACAATCAGTCACAAAAAATCGAACTCATCCAATCATACATGGACTATGAACGATTAACAATATAGCTCAAGATGGACATCACAGTACGCCCGACCCGGAAATGTGTCCGTGTACATGTCCACCCCGTATACGGAATCCAGAATATACGTGTGACAATGTACCTAATTAGCCTCACGAACTACGTCTCGTGTGCACAGTCCAATACGGAAACATCCACGTATGACTATACAAGTGTCCGGCTAAAAATCCTATACAATATCCAATCGGCACGCAGATATGATTCCGGAAATGTCACGATACAACATGAAAACGAAGTTCAATGAAATACATATCCGATTAAGGATCAAGAAAACTCACCAAAGTGAAAATAAAGACCAACGAGATCAACGATTCAAAACGACGTACTTGGGAATGCAACCCCATGAAGAAAACGGAATAACGTCAATGACAATGTCAAATCACGACAAACATTACATGGACAATACATGAATTATATAACCATCACAAGAATCTAATCATCATTATAACCAAGCAAGATAACCTGCCTCAATACGGAGACGAGAATAGTCCTCTTCTTGTCGGAATGAACGAACGGTCCCCGACTAATATTGTTTACTCGAACAATCAACCTTAAACGAAATACATTTTACTCAATAACATATTCGTATAATTATCAATATAGGATTAGTAAGACGTCATCCTACAATCCTTTAGAATAGTTTGTTATTTCCAATTATCGAAGCCTTATGTCAGGAGTTCTTTTAACATCATTACAACCATAAAAATCGGTTTACAATACTTTTACCGAATGTTCACATGGTTCATCATAAACACGAATTCTATCAAGGGTATGTTGAATAACCAATTATGATGTTAAGATCATCTTATGATGATTAAACTTTCCAAAACATTAAAATGTTGAAGGAACAAAATCTGCACATTTATGATCATTTCTCCTCTCATCTAGGTTGAATATAATGCTTACAACAAGATTATTAGCTATGAGGTTACACCATATTCATGAAGGTTATCAAAATCTTGCTGAGCTAAACATAAGGAGGATATGATTCTTAAGAAATCTGAGCAAGAAGACATCCTTGTACTTCTAATCATGGCCAAGTTCTTCCCAAGGTAAGTGAAAACTTAAAATGGTGTTTAATCACTTTATGATAACAACTCTATTATTTAAATCCAAATATGGTGAAGTTAACTGATTCAAAAGTGTTCTACTGAGTTAAATTCGTCCAGTAAGATGAGCATGATAGTTATAACATGGTTAAAATCACTATATCATCAAGAACACATCCATCTCAAACCCTTATTTATCATATTCATCAAAAGTGTTAAAAAGGTTGGATTAAAACTATGTTTCACTTTGTTAATCTAACTCTAGGTGAAGTATAGTTCGTCATTAACATCAACATATGAAAATAATACAGAGAGGAAAGTACACCTACCTCCAGAAATGAAGAACAACCTCAATGCTATGAGAAAATATACTCCAAGCTCAAGAACACCTCTTAATCTCCAAGGAAATGAGCTCCACTCCAAGATTTAAGGCTTAGAAGCAAGTTAGGGGAGGTTGATATTGGTTTGGGAGTGCAGAGGGATGATATATGGATAGAGAATCGGTTTGGAGTTGTGAAGAAATGAAAAACAGGCTGGTCCTATAAATAGATTGTGCAGGCTTAGCGCACGCTATCGGAATAGTTTAGCGTACGCTAACACACTTACGTGCGCTAACTGGTCAATATTACGTACGTAAGCGGCTTACAGTGGCTACTGTCTTGAATTCGCAGGTCGTTAGCGCACGCTACTGAGAAATGGGTTACGCACGCTAATAAAAGTTGACTCTAGCCGACATGACAGCTCAGACCCTTCTCACATGCATGCCAACGGTTAAGGAGTTCACGTGCTGAAGTCAACTGATGCCAGATTCCCTCTTAGCGTACGCAACAGAGGAAACATTACGCACGCTAAGACACAGGATTAGCGTACGTTAATCGTACTATGTAGCGTACGCTACATAAACAGAAAAATTTGAAAATGCAACTCTCTAATTAACCTCGAATCATCACATATGAAATGAATTAACAACGATACGAAATTCAAATCTATAATATCTCAACATAATACTAAATGCAATGATTCATGATAATCAGATTATCCGAATAATACAATGACAGGTAAAAATGAAAAGTTACAGTCGGATATTACATACTCCCCCCTTAAAAAGAGTTTCGTCCTCGAAACTAAGGGGTAAATAACTCGGGGTATCTCGCTCGCATACTATCCTCGGTCTCCCACGTAGCCTCCTCGACTCCGTGTCGTGAGCACTGAACCTTCAGTAGGGGAATCATATTGTTAAAATCGCTTGATCTTCCTTTCGAGTATCCGCACAGGGCGCTCCTCGTACGAATGATCCTCTGCTAATTCAATCTCTTCGAACTGAAGTACATGGCTCGGATCAGCAACATATTTTCTCAACTGGGAGACATGAAACACGTTGTGAATCTTACTCAAAGTCGGCAGTAAAGCTAGTCGATAGGCCAGATCACCTACACGCTCCAAAACCTCAAATGGCCCAATGTACCTCGGGCTCAGCTTGCCCCTCTTCCCGAAATGAAAAACACCTCGGGTAGGAGACACCTTCATTAACACATGGTCACCAACCTCGAACTCAAGTGGTCGTCGACGGTGGTCAGTATAAGACTTATGTCGACTTTGAGCCCTTAGCAACTGACTCCTAATCAAAGTGATCTTCTCCCGAGATGCTAATAACATATCGGGTTCCGTACCCAGAGATTCTTACAGTTCGTCCCAACACAGAGGGGACCTACAGCGACGGCCATACAATGCCTCATACGGTGCCATCTGAATCGAAGCATGCCAACTATTATTATAAGTGAATTCCACCAAAGGCAGCTGGGCTTCCCAATCGTCCTTCCAATCAAGAGCACATGCTCTCAACATGTCCTCTAGAGTCTGGATGGTTCTCTCAGACTGACCATCGGTCTGTGGATGAAAAGCCGTACTGAAATTCAACTGCGTGCCCATTGCACGATGAACTGCCTTCCAGAAGTATGACACGAACTGCCTTGAAGGACCCTCCCAAGCTGGCTAGCTAAACAAATCACAACACATGCATCGCCTTGGGAACAAAGTAATATCATGATCCTACCTGAGGCCTCGAAGGACCCTCCTGAGCTGGCTAGCTAAACAAATCACAACACATGTATCGCCTTGGGAACAGAGTATATCATGATCCCGCCCAAGGCCTAGAAGGACCCTCCCGAGCTGGCTAGCTAAACAAATCACACACATAGCACAATGCAACAAAGATATCCAAACAATTCATTCAGAGGTATCAAACACTTAGCAAAACACCTCGTCAAACCACAATGCACCGAAATGAAACGATATACGTCCACACGCAAATACCAAATGCATCATCAACACCAAACATATCCATAGGATTCACATAGCCACTTACAACCCACACAATTTACAAAACACACGCGTTTGAAAGTGACCCTTTAACGAGGCTAGCCGAATCTTTTGAAAACACATTTCAAACAAACAAACAAATACACTAAGACGATCACCAATTATCATATCCACAAAACAAGAATAGTATGGGCAAGGTACTTGCCTCGAAACCACAATCGCAACAAGACGACGGATGAAATACGGTCGAACGGCCCCGAACTCCCGAACATTATCAAGAACGCGATAGCACCGCAATTACTACGTGAATAACACCACACGAATCGTCAAACACCAACGAGATTCAACATCGGAATCCTCGAACACCTATAAACCTCCGGAAGGAACAATAACACATGTTTACGATGAGAATCAAGGCCAAAACAATGGAAATCCCAACAAACTATCGAAGGGAAACTCATTGGGACATTTAATCGAACACTAAATGTTCAATAATTCCCAAGAACACTCGAATCGCTAATCGAGTTGAATAAACTTGAAATATGGATATACAACCCATAGAACACGATTAATAACATTATACTACACCAACCGATGTATCAAAATCGGACTAGAATCGAAATCAAGAACAAATTCCCCAAAAAGTCAACTTGAAGGAAAATCAAGAAATATACCTTGATTCGACGAAACACACGGATTAGATGTTGATATAATCAACAAGGATCTTCCAAAATGCCTTGGAAATGATTAGGATCGACCAAGAACTCCATTTCCCGTCGCACCCGTCGCCAGCCGCCGAAAGAAGGAGAAAATCGGGTAAAAATGAAGTCTGGCCGAGCCCAGGCTATATATAGCCGGCAGGGTTACGGCCGTAACCGGCAGTGACTTACGACCGTAACTCGGCCCTTACGGCCGTACTCGACAGGCCTTACGGCCGTAACCGGCATTCGTCAAAAATCATTCCAGCAGCTGTCGGGCACTTACGGCCGTAACTGGCACACATTACGGCCGTAACCGGCCTTCGTCCGGAAGATGCCCAGCGCCCGTATGGCCGTACCCGATCACACTTACGGCCGTAACTCGCATACATTACGGCCGTAACCGGCACCTTACGGCCGTAACTCGGCCAGGCCAGGCCCTGCTCCGGCCGTGACTCGGCCGTGGCCACTCCGACGGCCCGGACGACCCCGAAACCCGAACCTGAGTAAAAATCGAAGATACGGTTACGAAGTACTCGCAAAGACGAATACAAGCGCTAAGAGAACACACGATTCCGACCACCCGAAGTGTCGGAATTCGACAATGGAAGTAATTACCCTAAACTTTAGGAAATTACAAAAATGGCCCAAAACGCCTGGAAATCACGATACGTGATCGAAACACCGAACCAAAACCCGCAACATGAATAATAACATTAAATGAACTTACGAGAAACTCGAAACAACAGTTTCGGACGAGATTCGCAAGAATTGAACTCAAGTGCGGAAAAGTCGCTAAAAAGCTCGGAACTCAATAAAACGATACCGAAACGAACTCGGATGACAAAAAGTGCAGAATTAATCATTCTAGGAATGACGAAACGGTCATGAGCGAGTCGTCAAAATGGACTTCCGCCGAAAAAAGAAAATCACCGAAATTCGAAATTGCGGATATTACAATTCTGACTATTAATCATACCCCTCGGGCGTATGAAACAATCAGTCACAAAACATCGAACTCATCCAATCATACATGGACTATGAACGATTAACAATATAGCTCAAGATGGACATCACAGTACGCCCGACCCGGAAATGTGTCCGTGTACATGTCCACCCCGTATACGGAATCCAGAATATACGTGTGACAATGTACCTAATTAGCCTCACGAACTACGTCTCGTGTGCACAGTCCAATACGGAAACATCCACGTATGACTATACAAGTGCCCGGCTAAAAATCCTATACAATATCGATCGGCACGCAGATATGATTAGGAAATGTCACGATACAACATGACAACGAAGTTCAATGAAATACATATCCGATTAAGGATCAAGAAAACTCACCAAAGTGAAAATAAAGACCAACGAGATCAACGATTCAAAGCAGCGTGCCTTGGGAATGCAACCCCATGAAGAAAACGGAATAACGTCAATGACAATGTCAAATCACGACAAACATTACATGGACAATACATGAATTATATAACCATCACAAGAATATAATCATCATTATAACCAAGCAAGATAACCTGCCTCAATAAGGAGACGAGAATAGTCCTCTTCTTGTCGGAATGAACGAACAATCCCCGACTAATATTGTTTACTCGAACAATCAACCTTAAACGAAATACATTTTACTCAATAACATATTCGTATAATTATCAATATAGGATTAGTAAGACGTCATCCTACAATCCTTTAGAATAGTTTGTTATTTCCAATTATCGAAGCCTTATGTCAGGAGTTCTTTTAACATCATTACAACCATAAAAATCGGTTTACAATACTTTTACCGAATGTTCACATGGTTCATCATAAACACGAATTCTATCAAGGGTATGTTGAATAACCAATTATGATGTTAAGATCATCTTATGATGATTAAACTTTCCAAAACATTAAAATGTTGAAGGAACAAAATCTGCACATTTATGATCATTTCTCCTCTCATCTAGATTGAATATAATGCTTACAACAAGATTATTAGCTATGAGGTTACACCATATTCATGAAGGTTATCAAAATCTTGCTGAGCTAAACATAAGGAGGATATGATTCTTAAGAAATCTGAGCAAGAAGACATCCTTGTACTTCTAATCATGGCCAAGTTCTTCCCAAGGTAAGTGAAAACTTAAAATGGTGTTTAATCACTTTATGATAACAACTCTATTAGTTAAATCCAACTATGGTGAAGTTAACTGATTCAAAAGTGTTCTACTGAGTTAAATTCGTCCAGTAAGATGAGCATGATAGTTATAACATGGTTAAAATCACTATATCATCAAGAACACATCCATCTCAAACCCTTATTTATCATATTCATCAAAAGTGTTAAAAAGGTTGGATTAAAACTATGTTTCACTTTGTTAATCTAACTCTAGGTGAAGTATAGTTCGTCATTAACATCAACATATGAAAATAATACAGAGAGGAAAGTACACCTACCTCCAGAAATGAATAACAACCTCAATGCTATGAGAAAATATACTCCAAGCTCAAGAACACCTCTTAATCTCCAAGGAAATGAGCTCCACTCCAAGATTTAAGGCTTAGAAGCAAGTTAGGGGAGGTTGATATTGGTTTGGGAGTGCAGAGGGATGATATATGGATAGAGAATCGGTTTGGAGTTGTGAAGAAATGAAAAACAGGCTGGTCCTATAAATAGATTGTGCAGGCTTAGCGCACGCTATCGGAATAGTTTAGCGTACGCTAACACACTTACGTGCGCTAACTGGTCAATATTACGTACGTAAGCGGCTTACAGTGGCTACTGTCTTGAATTCGCAGGTCGTTAGCGCACGCTACTGAGAAATGGGTTACGCACGCTAATAAAAGTTGACTCTAGCCGACATGACAGCTCAGACCCTTCTCACATGTATGCCAATGGTTAAGGAGTTCACGTGCTGAAGTCAACTGATGCCAGATTCCCTCTTAGCGTACGCAACAGAGGAAACATTACGCACGCTAAGACACAGGATTAGCGTACGTTAATCGTACTATGTAGCGTACGCTACATAAACAGAAAAATTTGAAAATGCAACTCTCTAATTAACCTCGAATCATCACATATGAAATGAATTAACAACGATACGAAATTCAAATCTATAATATCTCAACATAATACTAAATGCAACGATTCATGATAATCAGATTATCCGAATAATACAATGACAGGTAAAAATGAAAAGTTACAGTCGGATATTACATACTCCCCCCTTAAAAAGAGTTTCGTCCTCGAAACTAAGGGGTAAATAACTCGGGGTATCTCGCTCGCATACTATCCTCGGTCTCCCACGTAGCCTCCTCGACTCCGTGTCGTGAGCACTGAACCTTCAGTAGGGGAATCATATTGTTCCGTAACTGCTTGATCTTCCTTTCGAGTATCCGCACAGGGCGCTCCTCGTACGAATGATCCTCTGCTAATTCAATCTCTTCGAACTGAAGTACATGGCTCGGATCAGCAACATATTTTCTCAACTGGGAGACATGAAACACGTTGTGAATCTTACTCAAAGTCGGCAGTAAAGCTAGTCGATAGGCCAGATCACCTACACGCTCCAAAACCTCAAATGGCCCAATGTACCTCGGGCTCAGCTTGCCCCTCTTCCCGAAATGAAAAACACCTCGGGTAGGAGACACCTTCATTAACACATGGTCACCAACCTCGAACTCAAGTGGTCGTCGACGGTGGTCAGTATAAGACTTATGTCGACTTTGAGCCGTTAGCAACTGACTCCTAATCAAAGTGATCTTCTCCCGAGATGCTAATAACATATCGGGTTCCGTACCCAGAGATTCTTACAGTTCGTCCCAACACAAAGGGGACCTACAGCGACGGCCATACAATGCCTCATACGGTGCCATCTGAATCGAAGCATGCCAATTATTATTATAAGTGAATTCCACCAAAGGCAGCTGGGCTTCCCAATCGTCCTTCCAATCAAGAGCACATGCTCTCAACATGTCCTCTAGAGTCTGGATGGTTCTCTCAGACTGACCATCGGTCTGTGGATGAAAAGCCGTACTGAAATTCAACTGCGTGCCCATTGCACGATGAACTGCCTTCCAGAAGTATGACACGAACTGCCTTGAAGGACCCTCCCGAGCTGGCTAGCTAAACAAATCACAACACATGCATCGCCTTGGGAACAAAGTAATATCATGATCCTGCCTGAGGCCTCGAAGGACCCTCCTGAGCTGGCTAGCTAAACAAATCACAACACATGCATCGTCTTGGGAACAGAGTATATCATGATCCCGCCCAAGGCCTAGAAGGACCCTCCCGAGCTGGCTAGCTAAACAAATCACACACATAGCACAATGCAACAAAGATATCCAAACAATTCATTCAGAGGTATCAAACACTTAGCAAAACACCTCGTCAAACCACAATGCACCGAAATGAAACGATATACGTCCACACGCAAATACCAAATGCATCATCAACACCAAACATATCCATAGGATTCACATAGCCACTTACAACCCACACAATTTACAAAACACACGCGTTTGAAAGTGACCCTTTAACGAGGCTAGCCGAATCTTTTGAAAACACATTTCAAACAAACAAACAAATACACTAAGACGATCACCAATTATCATATCCACAAAACAAGAATAGTATGGGCAAGGTACTTGCCTCGAAACCACAATCGCAACAAGACGACGGATGAAATACGGTCGAACGGCCCCGAACTCCCGAACATTATCAAGAACGCGATAGCACCGCAATTACTACGTGAATAACACCACACGAATCGTCAAACACCAACGAGATTCAACATCGGAATCCTCGAACACCTATAAACCTCCGGAAGGAACAATAACACATGTTTACGATGAGAATCAAGGCCAAAACAATGGAAATCCCAACAAACTATCGAAGGGAAACTCATTGGGACATTTAATCGAACACTAAATGTTCAATAATTCCCAAGAACACTCGAATCGCTAATCGAGTTGAATAAACTTGAAATATGGATATACAACCCATAGAACACGATTAATAACATCATACTACACCAACCGATGTATCAAAATCGGACTAGAATCGAAATCAAGAACAAATTCCCCAAAAAGTCAACTTGAAGGAAAATCAAGAAATATACCTTGATTCGACGAAACACACGGATTAGATGTTGATATAATCAACAAGGATCTTCCAAAATGCCTTGGAAATGATTAGGATCGACCAAGAACTCCATTTCCCGTCGCACCCGTCGCCAGCCGCCGAAAGAAGGAGAAAATCGGGTAAAAATGAAGTCTGGCCGAGCCCAGGCTATATATAGCCGGCAGGGTTACGGCCGTAACCGGCAGTGACTTACGACCGTAACTCGGCCCTTACGGCCGTACTCGACAGGCCTTACGGCCGTAACCGGCATTCGTCAAAAATCATTCCAGCAGCTGTCGGGCACTTACGGCCGTAACTGGCCTTCGTCCGGAAGATGCCCAGCGCCCGTATGGCCGTACCCGATCACACTTACGGCCGTAACTCGCATACATTACGGCCGTAACCGGCACCTTACGGCCGTAACTCGGCTGAGCAGCCACCTCCGCCGTGACTTCGGCCACTCCGACGGCCCGGACGACCCCGAAACCCGAACCTGAGTAAAAATCGAAGATACGGTTACGAAGTACTCGCAAAGACGAATACAAGCGCTAAGAGAACACACGATTCCGACCACCCGAAGTGTCGGAATTCGACAATGGAAGTAATTACCCTAAACTTTAGGAAATTACAAAAATGGCCCAAAACGCCTGGAAATCACGATACGTGATCGAAACACCGAACCAAAACCCGCAACATGAATAATAACATTAAATGAACTTACGAGAAACTCGAAACAACAGTTTCGGACGAGATTCGCAAGAATTGAACTCAAGTGCGGAAAAGTCGCTAAAAAGCTCGGAACTCAATAAAACGATACCGAAACGAACTCGGATGACAAAAAGTGCAGAATTAATCATTCTCGGAATGACGAAACGGTCATGAGCGAGTCGTCAAAATGGACTTCCGCCGAAAAAAGAAAATCACCGAAATTCGAAATTGCGGATATTACAATTCTGACTATTAATCATACCCCTCGGGCGTATGAAACAATCAGTCACAAAACATCGAACTCATCCAATCATACATGGACTATGAACGATTAACAATATAGCTCAAGATGGACATCACAGTACGCCCGACCCGGAAATGTGTCCGTGTACATGTCCACCCCGTATACGGAATCCAGAATATACGTGTGACAATGTACCTAATTAACCTCACGAACTACGTCTCGTGTGCACAGTCCAATACGGAAACATCCACGTATGACTATACAAGTGCCCGGCTAAAAATCCTATACAATATCCAATCGGCACGCAGATATGATTCCGGAAATGTCACGATACAACATGACAACGAAGTTCAATGAAATACATATCCGATTAAGGATCAAGAAAACTCACCAAAGTGAAAATAAAGACCAACGAGATCAACGATTCAAAATGACGTACTTGGGAATGCAACCCCATGAAGAAAACGGAATAACGTCAATGACAATGTCAAATCACGACAAACATTACATGGACAATACATGAATTATATAACCATCACAAGAATCTAATCATCATTATAACCAAGCAAGATAACCTGCCTCAATAAGGAGACGAGAATAGTCCTCTTCTTGTCGGAATGAACGAACAATCCCCGACTAATATTGTTTACTCGAACAATCAACCTTAAACGAAATACATTTTACTCAATAACATATTCGTATAATTATCAATATAGGATTAGTAAGACGTCATCCTACAATCCTTTAGAATAGTTTGTTATTTCCAATTATCGAAGCCTTATGTCAGGAGTTCTTTTAACATCATTACAACCATAAAAATCGGTTTACAATACTTTTACCGAATGTTCACATGGTTCATCATAAACACGAATTCTATCAAGGGTATGTTGAATAACCAATTATGATGTTAAGATCATCTTATGATGATTAAACTTTCCAAAACATTAAAATGTTGAAGGAACAAAATCTGCACATTTATGATCATTTCTCCTCTCATCTAGATTGAATATAATGCTTACAACAAGATTATTAGCTATGAGGTTACACCATATTCATGAAGGTTATCAAAATCTTGCTGAGCTAAACATAAGGAGGATATGATTCTTAAGAAATCTGAGCAAGAAGACATCCTTGTACTTCTAATCATGGCCAAGTTCTTCCCAAGGTAAGTGAAAACTTAAAATGGTGTTTAATCACTTTATGATAACAACTCTATTAGTTAAATCCAACTATGGTGAAGTTAACTGATTCAAAAGTGTTCTACTGAGTTAAATTCGTCCAGTAAGATGAGCATGATAGTTATAACATGGTTAAAATCACTATATCATCAAGAACACATCCATCTCAAACCCTTATTTATCATATTCATCAAAAGTGTTAAAAAGGTTGGATTAAAACTATGTTTCACTTTGTTAATCTAACTCTAGGTGAAGTATAGTTCGTCATTAACATCAACATATGAAAATAATACAGAGAGGAAAGTACACCTACCTCCAGAAATGAAGAACAACCTCAATGCTATGAGAAAATATACTCCAAGCTCAAGAACACCTCTTAATCTCCAAGGAAATGAGCTCCACTCCAAGATTTAAGGCTTAGAAGCAAGTTAGGGGAGGTTGATATTGGTTTGGGAGTGCAGAGGGATGATATATGGATAGAGAATCGGTTTGGAGTTGTGAAGAAATGAAAAACAGGCTGGTCCTATAAATAGATTGTGCAGGCTTAGCGCACGCTATCGGAATAGTTTAGCGTACGCTAACACACTTACGTGCGCTAACTGGTCAATATTACGTACGTAAGCGGCTTACAGTGGCTACTGTCTTGAATTCGCAGGTCGTTAGCGCACGCTACTGAGAAATGGGTTACGCACGCTAATAAAAGTTGACTCTAGCCGACATGACAGCTCAGACCCTTCTCACATGTATGCCAATGGTTAAGGAGTTCACGTGCTGAAGTCAACTGATGCCAGATTCCCTCTTAGCGTACGCAACAGAGGAAACATTACGCACGCTAAGACACAGGATTAGCGTACGTTAATCGTACTATGTAGCGTACGCTACATAAACAGAAAAATTTGAAAATGCAACTCTCTAATTAACCTCGAATCATCACATATGAAATGAATTAACAACGATACGAAATTCAAATCTATAATATCTCAACATAATACTAAATGCAACGATTCATGATAATCAGATTATCCGAATAATACAATGACAGGTAAAAATGAAAAGTTACAGTCGGATATTACATACTCCCCCCTTAAAAAGAGTTTCGTCCTCGAAACTAAGGGGTAAATAACTCGGGGTATCTCGCTCGCATACTATCCTCGGTCTCCCACGTAGCCTCCTCGACTCCGTGTCGTGAGCACTGAACCTTCAGTAGGGGAATCGTATTGTTCCGTAACTGCTTGATCTTCCTTTCGAGTATCCGCACAGGGCGCTCCTCGTACGAATGATCCTCTGCTAATTCAATCTCTTCGAACTGAAGTACATGGCTCGGATCAGCAACATATTTTCTCAACTGGGAGACATGAAACACGTTGTGAATCTTACTCAAAGTCGGCAGTAAAGCTAGTCGATAGGCCAGATCACCTACACGCTCCAAAACCTCAAATGGCCCAATGTACCTCGGGCTCAGCGTGCCCCTCTTCCCGAAATGAAAAACACCTCGGGTAGGAGACACCTTCATTAACACATGGTCACCAACCTCGAACTCAAGTGGTCGTCGACGGTGGTCAGTATAAGACTTATGTCGACTTTGAGCCGTTAGCAACTGACTCCTAATCAAAGTGATCTTCTCCCGAGATGCTAATAACATATCGGGTTCCGTACCCAGAGATTCTTACAGTTCGTCCCAACACAAAGGGGACCTATAGCGACGGCCATACAATGCCTCATACGGTGCCATCTGAATCGAAGCATGCCAACTATTATTATAAGTGAATTCCACCAAAGGCAGCTGGGCTTCCCAATCGTCCTTCCAATCAAGAGCACATGCTCTCAACATGTCCTCTAGAGTCTGGATGGTTCTCTCAGACTGACCATCGGTCTGTGGATGAAAAGCCGTACTGAAATTCAACTGCGTGCCCATTGCACGATGAACTGCCTTCCAGAAGTATGACACGAATCGCCCGTCACGGTCTTATACAATACTCTTGGGGGTACCATGTAATCTCACAATTTCCTTAGTAAACAGCTGGGCCAATCTCTCGGGACCCCACGTGTCCTTAATCTCCAAGAAGTGGGCTTATTTGGTCAGACGGTCCACAATCACCCAAATCGTATTCATTCCTCGACGACTCGTTGGCAAGCTAGTGATAAAATCCATAGATATATCCTCCCATTTCCACTCGGGAATCGGGAGCGGTTTCAGCGTTCCTGCCCGGTGTTGGTGCTCAATCTTAACTCGCCGAGTTAAACATCTCGAAACAAATTCGGCAACCTCACGTTTCATATTCCCCCACCAATAATTCTGCTTCAAATCCTTATACATCTTGCTAGATCCCGGGTGAATAGAGTACGGGGTAGCATGGGCTTCTCTCATGATAGAGTTCCTCAATTCTTCGTCAGCGGGTACACAAACTCGATTTCTAAAGCGTATCAATCCATCCTCGTGGATCACGAATCCAGGGGCTTTCCCTTGGTTTACCTCATCCCGGACTCGAGATAAGAATAGGTCCGTAACTTGCTTCGATTTGATCATATCATCAAGAGACGAAGAAATCTCAAGGGTGCAAAGTTGTCCCTGAACATGCTATAACCAAACTTCAATTTCTGACCTCATAAGGTCCAACTGCAACTCTCTTTGTGCTGTCAAACGGCTCAGCATCTGCTCCTGCACTGTTTTACGGCTCAAAGCGTCGGCGACCACATTTGCTTTACCCGGATGGTAAAGTATCTCGATATCATAGTCCTTGATTAATTCTAGCCACCTTCTCTGTCTCATGTTCAACTCCTTCTGAGTAAAAATGTACTTTAGGCTCTTGTGGTCTGTAAAGATCTGGCAGGTAACTCCATAAAGATAGTGATGCCAGATTTTTAAAGCAAACACCACGGCTACTAACTCCAAGTCATGGGTCGGATAGTTAACTTCATAGGGTCGCAATTGTCTCGACGCATAGGCAATCACTTTCCCTTCCTGCATTAGTACACATCCCAGACCCTGTCTCGACGCGTCACTATACACCACAAATCCTTCCGTTCCTTTAGGTAAGACCAAAACAGGTGCCGAAATCAATCGACTCTTGAGCTCGTCAAAACTTTGCTGACATGCTTCTGACCACAAATACTTCTTGTCCTTCCGCAGTAAGTTAGTCATCGGTTGCGCAATTTTAGAAAATCCTTCTACGAACCGCCGGTAGTAACCTGCTAGGCCGAGGAAACTACGAACTTCCTTTACGTTCTTCGGTGGCAGCCAATCTTGAATGGCTTCCGTCTTTTGTGGGTCCACTCTCACCCCTTCGGATGATATCACATGCCCGAGAAAGACAACCTCAGGCATCCAGAATTCACACTTAGAAAATTTCCCATAAAGCTGTTCCCGCCTCAATGTATCGAGGACTTGGTGGAGGTGACGCTCGTGCTCTATGTGGTCGCGAGAGTAAATCAGAATGTCGTCAATAAAAACGACTACAAAGCAATCCAGATAGTTAATAAAAACTCGATTCATCAACTCCATGAATACCGCTGGTGCATTAGTCAGTCCAAATGGCATCACCACAAACTCATAATGCCCATAGCGAGTACGGAATCTTTGTCTTGAAATGTCGACTCTCGAATCCTCAATCGATGATAACCGGATCTCAAGTCGATCTTTGAAAACACGGCGGCTCCACGAAGTTGGTCCAATAAATCATCAATACGTGGCAAGGGATACTTGTTCTTGATGGTTACCACTGACTCACGGTAATCAATACATAAGCGTAGAGATCCATCTTTCTTCCGTACGAATAACACTGGTGCTCCCCAAGGGGACGCACTAGGTCGTATATAGCCCTTGTCAGTCAACTCCTCAAGCTGGTTCTTCAATTCCTGCATCTCAGTCGGAGCCATACGGTACGGTGCTTTTGAGAGCGGGGATGTACCAGGTTCTAACTCAATAATAAACTCCACATCACGATGAGGAGGTAAGCCTGGCAACTCGTCTGGAAATACATCTGGGTAGTCTCGGACTACCGGAATGTCGGCCAATTCAACTGGTCGATCTGCTGTTTTGGTCATGTAGCACCAATAACCAATACACCCTTGATTAAGCAGTTTCGCTGCTTTCATAGCGCTGATGACTCTCCCAGAACGACTGGGATTATCACCTCGAAAAATACACTCGAAACCATCATCGGAAGTGATGGTTACCATTCGCTTGCGGACACTGAGCATTGCATCATGACGGTCCATCCAATCGATACCCAAGATTATATCATCCTTAGGTAAATCGACTACAATCAGATTTGATAACCACTCACGGTCGTTCAAACGAATCGGACAGTCTTGGACTTCACGATTTCCAATAATTCTTCTACCATCAGGTAGACCAATCATGTAGGGCTCACAATTGAGAACATGGTCTAGAGGCAAACGACATAAACAAGAAGAAGATATAAAGGAGTGTGAAGCATCGGTATAAAAAAGAACACACACAGGCTGGGAGCGGATCTCGAGTATACCTGAAATCATGCTGGCCTCGGGATCGTCAGCTTTCTTCATCTCATAAATCCTGGGTTTCGCAGTTCCGGCACCAGGTGTACCACTTTGATTCCCACGGCCCATTCCCCTATTCGCCCCGGTGGTCTGATAGGAAGCGGACGGAGGCGTCCGGTTACAGACGGAGGTGGCTGGAGCATGAGACGCTACTTGTTCATATCCGGGCCCACTCCTGCAAAAACGAGCACGGTGACCATTCTTACCACAAGTATGGCATGTGATGGCAGGCTTTGGGCAATTGAAGCTGATATGCCCCTGGCCCCCACAGTTATGACACACCACGGATGCGGGAACCGTTTGAGAGTGCGATCCGGCGGGCTTTGACGCCATGGGTGGTCGATCAGAAGGGTTTGGCAATGACTGGGGCTTCCTGAATGTCCCCCGGTTACTCTCAGTCTGGTTCTGGTTCCTGGACCTTTTGTTGTTGGACTGTGGTTGTTTCTTGGAAATTTCCTTCGCGGTGAGTTCGTACTCCAGAGCTTTCTCTATGAACTCTGGTAAGGTAGTACAGTGGTGATTTAACAGCTGCATTCTCATTCGGGGTTTAAGCCTCTTGAGAAAGTATTTGATCTTATCAGCCTCTGTTCGGATAATTGTCGTGGCAAAAGGAAGGAGTGCCTGGAATTTCTCAGCAACAGATAATACATCATCGTCTTCAGACGGGTCTGGGTTCAGCAGTTCCGACAGTTTGGCCTCACAGAGTGGCCCTGGATAGTAACGGTCTAGCATGAGGTTTTTAAATTCCTCCCAAGTATAAACACCATCAGCTGGCCTTACTTAAAGCCACCAGGTATGAGCGCCTTTGCTAAGATAATACGCGGATACCGAGACGCGGTTCTCTTCCGGGCAGTCCACCATCTGGAAAAGTTTCTCAAAATGCTCGATCCAATGCACAATGTCAGCAGGCTCAGAGGAGCCTTCAAAAGTCGGTGGTCGCTGGCGAGAGATGTCGCTGATAATCCGAATCATGGGTCCTCCAATCACGGGAGGAGGATGAGCCCCCTGCTGCTGGCCAGTAGCGGCCCTATGCATAGCTTCCATTAGTTGACCCATCTGGGTCATCTGTGTAATCATGCCCTGCATTACGACGTAAGGATCGGCACGCGCATCCCCGCGCCCACTGTGGTGCGATTGTTCCCTAGAAGGTGAACCACTGTTAGCGGACCTCTGATCCGCATCCGCGCGTCTGTTGGCTCGAGGTATCGGGATTCAGCCCCTTCCGCGGCCTCGTCCCCCTCTGCCACGACCTCTCAGGTTTCTTTCCATACTGAAAGAATCAATCATAGTGATAACCATAAGTACAGTTTCAAGATACTAAAATTCATGCTAAGTTAATAGCAACAAGGAATCACATATTCAAGGAAAACGGTTATCGATACCACAAATGTCGCACCGAATATTATATCGGTGTCAAGTCGAACAATTTCAATTATATAATCAATTCAACATTTACCTCGGATTATCAATCAGATAAATCCTGTCACAATTCCTCGAAATAACATGATAAAAAAGGAGACCCATACTGATATCAATATCATGCCAGTAATTAAATCATGGCTTCATAAAGTACATACCGTTTTTGGCTCGTAGGGTCAGGCGCTTGCACAGGTCACACGTGACACGAAGGTCTCTTGATACTAGTTCATTTCTCAATGACTCATAAAAAGGAAACAACTCTCTGATACCATCTTCTGTAACACCCCAAAAGGCGGCCATTACAGTGCCGTGGACCCCACACTGGAACCCACCAGGCGATATCCAAAACAGATTAAATAAACATTATTTGTGATACCGAACCACAATGAATAGTCATTACTCCGATTAGGAGTTTATCAAAATATGGCCAACGGCCTTATAATACACAGGATCCGAAAAACAAGTATAAACCATATGGAGATGGAAAATACTTCAAATGTCAATACAACCAGATAGCAATCTAAATGAAGCAGGAAATAAATAACATAACACGGTTTAACATAACCGGACAACAAAAGATATGGGGCCCCCAAACTAGTATCCTTCGAACCCTTCGCCGTCAGCATGCTCTTCCCGTGCTTTGCCTTTGCCTCGACCTAAAATATAATACAAGTATTTCGCCCATAACACAGGGTCAGATATACATGATAATCAATTCTTCTGACATTATACAATTCACATATATAGATCTCAAGAAAATCATTCCGACTATTAATCATACCCCTCGGGCGTATGAAACAATCAGTCACAAACCATCGAACTCATCCAATCATACATGGACTATGAATGATTAACAATATAGCTCAAGATGGACATCACAGTACGCCCGACCCGAAAATGTGTCCGTGTACATGTCCACCCCGTATACGGAATCCAGAATATACGTGTGACAATGTACCTAATTAGCCTCACGAACTACGTCTCGTGTGCACAGTCCAATACGGAAACATCCACGTATGACTATACAAGTGCCCGGCTAAAAATCCTACACAATATCCAATCGGCACGCAGATATGATTCCGGAAATGTCACGATACAACATGACAACGAACTTCAATGAAATACATATCCGATTAAGGATCAAGAAAACTCACCAAAGTGAAAATAAAGACCAAAGAGATCAACGATTCAAAACGATGTACTTGGGAATGCAACCCCATGAAGAAAACGGAATAACGTCAATGACAATGTCAAATCACGACAAACATTACATGGACAATACATGAATTATATAACCATCACAAGAATCTAATCATCATTATAACCAAGCAAGATAACTTGCCTCAATACGGAGACGAGAATAGCCCTCTTCTTGTCGGAACGAACGAACTGTCCCCGACTAATATTGTTTACTCGAACAATCAACCTTAAACGAAATACATTTTACTCAATAACATATTCGTATAATTATCAATATAGGATTAGTAAGACGTCATCCTACAATCCTTTAGAATAGTTTGTTATTTCCAATTATCGAAGCCTTATGTCAGGAGTTCTTTTAACATCATTACAACCATAAAAATCGGTTTACAATACTTTTACCGAATGTTCACATGGTTCATCATAAACACGAATTCTATCAAGGGTATGTTGAATAACCAATTATGATGTTAAGATCATCTTATGATGATTAAACTTTCCAAAACATTAAAATGTTGAAGGAACAAAATCTGCACATTTATGATCATTTCTCCTCTCATCTAGATTGAATATAATGCTTACAACAAGATTATTAGCTATGAGGTTACACCATATTCATGAAGGTTATCAAAATCTTGCTGAGCTAAACATAAGGAGGATATGATTCTTAAGAAATCTGAGCAAGAAGACATCCTTGTACTTCTAATCATGGCCAAGTTCTTCCCAAGGTAAGTGAAAACTTAAAATGGTGTTTAATCACTTTATGATAACAACTCTATTAGTTAAATCCAACTATGGTGAAGTTAACTGATTCAAAAGTGTTCTACTGAGTTAAATTCGTCCAGTAAGATGAGCATGATAGTTATAACATGGTTAAAATCACTATATCATCAAGAACACATCCATCTCAAACCCTTATTTATCATATTCATCAAAAGTGTTAAAAAGGTTGGATTAATACTATGTTTCAATAGGTTAATCTAACTCTAGGTGATGTATAGTTCGTCATTAACATCAACATATGAAAATAATACAGAGAGGAAAGTACACCTACCTCCAGAAATGAAGAACAACCTCAATGCTATAAGAAAATATACTCCAAGCTCAAGAACACCTCTTAATCTCCAAGGAAATGAGCTTCACTCCAAGATTTAAGGCTTAGAAGCAAGTTAGGGGAGGTTGATATTGGTTTGGGAGTACAGAGGGACGATATATGGAGAGAGAATCGGTTTGGAGTTGTGAAGAAATGAAAAACAGGCTGGTCCTATAAATAGATCGCGGCAGCTTAGCGCACGCTATCGGAACAGTTTAGCGTACGCTAACACACTTACGTGCGCTAACTGGTCAATATTACGTACGTAAGCGGCTTACAGTGGCTACTGTCTTGAATTCGCAGGTCGTTAGCGCACGCTACTGAGAAATGGGTTACGCACGCTAATAAAAGTTGACTCTAGCCGACATGACAGCTCAGACCCTTCTCACATGCATGCCAACGGTTAAGGAGTTCACGTGCTGAAGTCAATTGATGCCAGATTCCCTCTTAGCGTACGCAACAGAGGAAACATTACGCACGCTAAGACACAGGATTAGCGTACGTTAATCGTATTATGTAGCGTACGCTACATAAACAGAAAAATTTGAAAATGCAACTCTCTAATTAACCTCGAATCATCACATATGAAATGAATTAACAACGATACGAAATTCAAATCTATAATATCTCAACATAATACTAAATGCAACGATTCATGATAATCAGATTATCCGAATAATACAATGACATGTAAAAATGAAAAGTTACAGTCGGATATTACACAAACCATATAAAATGTCAAAAAAATGGACTTGCACCAAAAAGTGACACGGTCCGTGTCATACTATCCCAGAAAATACAAAAACTTTCTGGACATCAGACCCGGCCGTATCATGTGACACGGCCCGTGTCATACTGTCCCAGAAAATGCAAAAACTTTCTGTACTGTGAAGTCGTGGTCTAGAAGCCATATCTCCCTCAATACACCTCGGAATTTAGCGTATAATATACCGTTGCGAAGCTGATTTCATGAGGAATCCATACATATATAAAACACATCCTGATTGTGCAAATTAGAAAATACGACAGGTAGTGCTTCAATCTTCATCGTTTTAGGCCTCGTTCTCTCGTTTCTGCATTGCTTGATATGTATTAGGGATTGAGACTTCGTTCTTGCTTGATAATGTCTTTAAAACACCTATAAAATCAAATAAAACATACCCAAGCGTGATGGAGTCTAACAAACACAATATGAGCACAAACAACACAATTCTACACATTTTAGGATCTTAAAGTCCGGAAAAACCTTATAAAAATATGTGTAAAAATGAGTGTTATTATATTTTTAAACAATCCGCAAGTGTACGGAGTAAGTGTAGAAAGCGGCGAGCAAGGTCGTATTCCACAGAGACTAAATATTCCTATTGTGTTGAGTACTAGATTATAATGATTCCGGTTTTATCTAGACGACTAGACGATCGAAAGTTGAATGGATGGTTAACGAAATAAAATAAAATGATGACAATAAAAGAAAATATCCGAATTAAGGAGAATTGTAAGAGTTTGAAATATAGATTCCAAGGCTAGGTTTCCGTTGATTACTAAGTTTAGTCGGGATTAGTTCCAAAAAGTTTTAAGTGCGTTTCCAAAATGATAATCACAATAATATTCTAAAGTCCCTCTCGATATGTATTAAACCGTAGATTAAACAACCTATAACAACGTCTCCGTTTACTATAAATTATCTAACTCCAAAATGTTCATAAGATTTAAACATCATCATAGCTTATCACTGATTTCTCAATATCGTAATTTACTACGTCAAATACTCGAAACCTATTAATGCCCTCTTCTCTCGAATTATGAGCAATTAAGTTTAACATGTAAAAACATTGACCAAGTGTCTAAACATGAATCAAAACCAAGTATTTGATAAAGAAATCACACTAAATATATATAATCATCAATCCCTCAAAACCTGGACGTGGTTGGTGTTCGCTATATTTTTAAACAATCCGCAAGTGTACGGAGTAAGTGTAGAAAGCGGCGAGCAAGGTCGTATTTGTAATATCCGCATTTTTCTTTCCCTTGTATTTTCATTTCCGGTGTATTTTTCGATTGTAGTAACCCCCGTGAATCTTTCAGTATATTTTTCCTGTCATCTATCGATCTGATTCTCGTTATTGTTGTGCGGAACCGCCGTTTCGGGGTTGCCGTGGGTCCGTCTCGTGTTATTATTTCCCGATATTGATTCATATTGCTTTCATTCTCTTCCCGGATTATTTTTCATCTTTTTTGGATCCTAAGGGGGTGTGGGCCGCGGCACAAGGAGTTTGCGCCGTGGCACACACATTTTTCCAGCTGCCGAGCGATCAGACGTGTGCCGCGGCACACCGTCTGGGCCGCGGCACACTGCCGAGTCGATGCCGCGGCACACCCGTCTGGGCCGCGGCACACTCGTGTGGCATCTTCGACCAAAACCCGATCAGTCTGGGTGCCGCGGCACACGCTGGCCGGGCCGCGGCACACTGCCGAACCCTGGGAGCAGTTTTTGGGCTTGTGCCGCGGCACACTTCGGCTGCGCCGCGGCACACCTTGCGGTCAACTGTATAATTTCGTTCTTTTTAGGCGAGATCGGCCATTTCCCTCATTTTCTTCACCTGCGCACGAGAGAGAGAGAGTTGAGGGGAGAACTTCTCATCATTCATCACTTGAGGGTCGATTTTCATCATTCTCGTTCGGTTGTGAAGCCGGATAATCAAGCTAACGCGTGTTCTACGGATCATAGTACTTGGATCTTCAAAGGTAATTCATCAGGAACCCTAATTTTGACGAATTTGGGGGTTTTTCGGGATTCTAGGGTTTAGTTTCGAATTGTTCATCTATATATCGATATTCTTTACCGATTGTGATTGTTGAGTAATTCTAAGTCCAATTTCCTTGATTTTAATCCGTGAATTATCAATATGGGGAGGTTTTGCGTAAACCCTCGCCCGTACCAATTGAACGTCTATTGTCGTGATTTGTAATCGGGGTTTTGGGAGTATTCCTTTCGATTATTGATGTCCGTTGGGACTGAGTTATGCTAATTCTTCATTTAGGAACCGTCGTTTTCCATTCGGATCATCCGTAGTCATTTTTTCACTTCCGATTCTTCGAAGATGTCTCAAAGGCAAGTACTTTACATTTGTTTACATGTTCTAGTATTTGAATTATGGCTGTATCGTGGTTGTTGTGGATGGATATGTGTATGTTCAACTAGGGACGGTCCGACGGGGCCTCTAGGGATACGTATTGCCGTGAGTGTGCGTATCGTGAACTGTGGTTAGCCACCCAGGGATGTCCGACGGGGCTCTGCGGGGTACGGTGGCCGTGAGTCTCGTACCAACGGTTAACTTTGAATTGTGATTTGTTGGAGATAATGTGTTTTTTGATTGTACATTGTAAATATTCCGGAATATAAAACGTTTTCAAAATTGATTTTTGGCGCATTATTCATCTGATTAGAATGTAGTTCAAATGGATTGTACTTGCACTAGCAGTTGTCGCTAACCCCTTAAATGGGGGAAATACTTTTTGTATTTCAGGTATTGATCGTGGGGACAAGCGAGCACTCGAGCCGTATGAGGATGATGGGCAAGCATGATATTGTCCAGCAGTTGATTATCGGTGTTATGTCTGTCGGTTATTTTTGATGTCTGATTTTGGGATTTCTATATTATAAAATTGGTTTAAGTACTCGAGTACTTCCTGTTTGAAATTGTTAATGTTGTGTTCTCGTTTTAGGAAATGGAATTGATGTCAGATTTTATTTGTCGATTTGTAGTCCTTTATTTGAGTTGTCGTTTTATTAATGATTGTTTGTCGTTGTCGAATGTCTTGTTTGGTACGTTAGCTTGGTGGAATTCACAGTGTGGGGTCCACGGCGCTGTAATATGCCCTGAATGTCTTGGGGGTGTTACAGAATATGGTATCAGAGCTTAGGTTTATGGATACCTAGGCTGTCGGTTATTTGGGTCTAGTTAAGTGTCGTTTTTTTTGGGACAGTATCACTGCTATGCCATCATCTCAGTACGCCGGTGCTCGTAAGTTTTTCCTAACTTGATTCGTTTCGCTGTTCTGTTCTATTCGTGTCTTAGTATCTTGTTGCGTATTGTGTTTGAATTGTACTTACCCGTTACTTCTTCAGAATTCCTGCTGGTAGAGGACGCGGATGCGGTCGCGGACGCGGTAGGGGACGTGGCGCAGCCGGTGCGGCGGCCATGTCCGACCACTCGGGAACTGATTCGGTGATGCCTTCTTTGTCGAACAGTGTTCCCCCTAGTTCCGGAGGTCAGCAGGACCAGTCTGCTAGCTCCGGTAATGCACATGAGAATGTTGGAGTGGCCAACATTTTGCAACAAGTAGCGAACCAGATGACGCTACTGACTCAGGCCGTTCTAGTCGGCCAAGCGAATGCCAACCCGGTTCCGCCTACTGGATCTGTAACACCCCAAACTAGGCGGATATTACAGTGCCGCGGACCCCCGATTGGGACCCACCAGGCGAATGAAAATGAATGAATTATACAGGTAAATGTAGTACCGAACCACATTACAACATCAATTACTCCGATGAGGAGTTTTATACAACACACCCAGGATGATACTGAATACAAGTATATTTTATATGAAGATAAAATATACAACAATGAGTGAAATGAATATTCAAACGGAATGTCTGCAGCGGAATAAATAAAAGAAACATAATGACTGAAAAGACTGGGGCCCCCTACTAGTATCACTGGGACTCCTCGCCGTCACCGTGCTCTCCCCGTGCCTTAGCCTTGCCATGACAAAACAAGATCCCCAATGGGGCCGATTACGTAACAACAATCCTCAAGAGTTGAAAATACACAATCATGATTATATCTGAAGTTATGAAATATCCTGTCGAAACATACGCAATCAAACATGCTATATGAATCAACTAACAGTACGGCTCAAAGGAAATGGCGCCACACTACGCCCGGGATGGAAATGTGTCCGTGCACAAGCCACCAACGATCAATACATGCGTGGTCTTGTACCTAATCAGTCTCACGAGACACATTGACTCGTGTGCACAGTCCAATGTGAGGCCAACAACCAACACACGACCATAATGTGCCCGACATGAAAATCCTACACATACCAACCGGCACGCCAGTATGACCCGGAATGCCACAATATGACAAAAGTGACAACGAAAATGAATAATGACTCACCAAGATTAAATGATGGTGAAATGAATGATAGCTCAGTGAAATGATCGGAACCGTCGTTCCTTATGACTGAGGTGATTAATTGACAATGACAAGTTTTGATACGGTTAATACAATGATGAATGAGTTACGATTATGAATGAACAACAACAAAAGGCATGAATATCCTTTTAACCGAGTAAGAATTAACTTACTCAATACCGATGAAGAATGTCCTTCTACGAACAACGTCCTAAATGAAATGTCGGCCGCTCGAACAACCTTGAACAACAATAGTTACCAACAACCGATCAATACACGAATCAAATACGATCATAACCGACCCAAACGTCGATACAACAATACCCGAACTCGTAGATGTACTCTAACGAAAACGTTGAGATACCCGTTGGTTAAAACCAAACCCAAATTATCGAACCAACTCCAAAATGATTGATTCAAACCAGTAAAACCTTATCAATGACATCAATAATCTCATAGAATTCCACAATTCAAGTTTATAATAACGACAATCGGAAATCCCCAAAATAACCGAAGTCAACCCCAAGGGTTCTTGAAATAATTCCGAAAATAACCATTAAATCCGTAAGAATATACTTATCCAAGGTAGATAATCCATATCCAACATATTCCAATGATAATCCAAGCTTACACGAAGAAATCGGAAGGAAAAACCCAAAAATCCGAAATTCTAGATCCAAGAGATTAATACCTTTGATTCGATGCGATGAAGATGATGAAATGATGATTAATCCGAAAGATGAGCTTGAAGATGATGATTGATGATTACACCTCGAAGAATCCTCTCCGAATCGCTCGAAATCGCCCAAAAATACCGAAGGAATGAAATGAGATGAATAAATGACGAACTCTGACTAAACTGTCCAATTTATAGTCAGTCCAGGTTAGCGTGCGCTAGCCCTTGTGCGTAGCGTGCGCTAACGAGTAATTTGGGTAGTCCAGTACCCACTGTCCGAACACGGTAGCGCGCGTTACGTACCTTCTTGTAGCGTGCGCTACGTCCATACTACTAGCGTGCGCTAAGACCCATTATTAGCGTGCGCTAACGAAAAATTGATGCCCAGCACTGGAGTCCAGAAAGCTGCCTGACCTCTGATCTGACCCCGATAGCGTGCGCTACAACCATTGTTTAGCGTGCGCTAATATATCGGTTGCGTACGCTAACAACACATAGCGTGCACTATGAATTAATCCAGTGCAGTCCAGTAGCCACTGGACTCAACCTGATCCGTCCTTAGCGCGCGTTACACCTCATATTAGCGTGCGCTACTTCAACCCACTAGCGCGCGCTACTTACCAATCGTAGCGTGCGCTACTTATAACTCACCTGCAGTCGGTACCTTGGATCGCAGCCTGGTAACCTTAGCGTGCGCTAAAGCTGAGTGGTAGCGTGCGCTACCTATACCCAATTAGCGTACGCTAAAAGGAGTATGTAGCATGCGCTACTCCTCACGCACAGCTCGCAACGAAAATGACAATGATGATAAACACGGCACGAAACTCAAATCAGATTAGTGATGAATGACGATTGATACACGATACAATTACTCTGAATGATGAATACCATGACTGAATATGAGTGACAAATGATCAATGATGAATGAAATTACTGAGTATCAATTACTGAATGATAAATACTGAATGATAATTACTGAATTACAACTGGGTATTACATACACCCCCCCTTAAAAGAGTTTCGTCCCCGAAACTAAGGGTCAAACAACTCGGGATAACTCTCCCGCATACTATCCTCGGTTTCCCAAGTAGCCTCTTCGACTCCGTGTCTAGACCACTGAATTTTAACCAAAGGAATCGTCTTATTCCTCAACTGTTTGATTCGCCGCTCTAACACTCGTATAGGACGTTCCTCATATGAATGATCGTCGGCGATCTCGATTTCGTCGAACTGAAGTATGTGACTCGGGTCGGCAACATACTTCCGCAACTGAGAGACATGAAACACATTATGAATTCGGCTCAACGCCGGAGGTAAAGCCAATCGATAAGCTAACTCGCCTACTCGATCCAAAATCTCGAACGGTCCAATGAATCTCGGACTCAACTTCCCCCTCTTCCCAAAACGGAAGATGCCACGACTCGGGGATACCTTGACCAACACGTGGTCACCTGCCTCGAACTCTAATGGTCGACGACGGTTATCCGCATATGATTTCTGTCGACTCTGAGCTGTCAACAAACGACTCCTGATCAAAGCTACCTTCTCACGGGCGGCTATAAGCATATCGGGCTCGGTGCCGATTGATTCTGATAAGTCGTCCCAACACAAAGGAGATCGACAACGACGACCGTACAAGGCCTCGTAAGGTGCCATCTTGATCGAAGCATGCCAACTGTTATTATACGTGAACTCGATTAATGGTAGTTGGGCTTCCCAATCGTATTTCTAATCGAGGACGCATGCCCTCAACATGTCCTCTAAGGTCTGAATAGTCCTCTCTGATTGTCCGTCGGACTGAGGATGAAAAGCGGTACTGAGATTAAGCTGAGTTCCCATAGCACGATGAACTGATTTCCAAAAATGAGACACAAATCGTCCGTCACGATCGGAAACGATACTTTTAGGAGTACCGTGCAGTCTGACTATCTCTTTGATGAACAGTTGAGCAAGTCTCTCGGGACCCCACGTCTCCTTGATCTCAAGGAAATGAGCTGATTTGGTTAAGCGGTCCACGATCACCCAGATCGTATTCATGCCACGACGACTCGTCAGCAAACTCGTGATGAAATCCATAGAAATGTCTTCCCACTTCCACTCGGGAATAGGAAGAGGTTTCAGCATACCCGTCGGTCGCTGATGTTCAATCTTAACTTGTTGACAGGTTAAGCATCTCGAAACAAATTCTGCGACTTCTCGCTTCATATTACTCGACCTGTTATTTTGTTTGATGTCCTGGTAGATCTTGCTAGACCGGATGCAGAATAAGGGGTAGCATGAGCTTCTTTCAAAATCGAGTCTTTCAACTCGTCATTCGCCAGACGCACAACCGATTCTTAAACCTCAAAAGTCCATCCTCGTGGACCACAAATCCAGGGCTTTCCCTGAGCCACATCCTCTCGGATGCGCAACAATGATGGGTCCGAACCACGATTCTCTCGGATTTCCTCCTCGAGTGACGATGAAATCTCTAACATACAAAGTCGCTTCGAACTCGCTGGCGAGACCTCGACCTCGGGTCTAAGGAATTCTGCTGAAGCTCCTTCGAATCATTAAACGGGCAAGCATCCGCTCCCGAACGGACTTACGACTCAAGGCGTGGCGACAACGTTCGCCTTGCCCGGTGGTAGAGGATCTCGATATCATAATCTTTGATTAATTCCAACCACTGCCTCTCGACGCATATTTAACTCCTTCGAGTAAATATATACTTTAAGCTCTTGATCGGTGAATATCCGATGTAACGCCATAAAGATAATGACGCCAAATTTTCAAAGCGAACACCACGGCTGCTAGCTCCAGGTCGTGGGTCGGATAATTAACCTCATAAGGTCTCAATTGCCGTGAAGCATAGGCAATAACCTTCCCGTTCTGCATGAGTACACATCCGAGACCCTGTCCGGACGCATCACTATAGACCACAAATCCTTCCGTCCCCTGCGGCAAGGAAAGTACAGGTGTTGACATTAACCGGCTCTTGAGTTCCTCAAAACTCCGTTGACACGCGTCGGACCACGTGTATTTCTTATCCTTCCGCAAAAGATTCGTTAAGGGTTGAGCGATTCTAGAAAATCCTTCCACAAACCGCCGATAATAACCCGCTAATCCGAGAAAACTTCGGATTTCCTTAATGTTCTTCGGAGGTAACCAATCCCGAATAGCCTCCTTCTTCTGAGGATCGACACGAACTCCGTCTGATGAAATTACATGTCCGAGAAAAGTCACTTCGGACATCCAGAACTCACATTTCGAAAACTTCCCAAAAAGTCGTTCTCGTCTCAACACGCCGAGCACTTGATGAAGGTGAAACTCGTGTTCCTCCCGGTCACGAGAATAAATCAAAATGTCATCGATGAAGACAACAACAAACCGATCTAAAAAGTCGATGAAGACCCGATTCATTAACTCCATGAATACCGCAGGTGCATTAGTCAATCCGAACGGCATAACCACAAACTCATAATGACCATAGCGTGTTCGAAACGCCGTCCTCGCAATATCCGACTCTCGAATCCGCAACTGATGATATCCAGATCTTAAGTCGATCTTGGAAAATACTGAAGCTCCCTGGAGTTGATCTAAGAGATCATCAATACGGGGTAAGGGATACTTATTCTTGATCGTCACCCTGTTCAACTCCCGATAATCAATACATAAGCGGAATGAACCATCCTTCTTCTTGACAAACAACACTGGTGCTCCCCACGGGGACGCACTTGGTCGGATGTAACCTTTCTCGAACAACTCCTCAAGTTGGTTCTTTAATTCCTTCATTTCGGTCGGGGCCATCCGGTACGGTGCCTTCGATATCGGGGACGTACCAGGCTCCAACTCAATCGTGAATTCCACATCCCTCTGTGGAGGCAAACCAGGTAACTCGTCTGGAAAAACATCGGCATATTCCCTCACTACCGGAATATCCGTCAATATTACTGATGATTTCTCGGTTTTGGCCATATAGCACCAATAACCGACACATCCCTGATTGAGTAACCTTACTGCTTTCATCAAATTAATGACTCTACCAGAACAGCCGGGATTACCTCCCTGAAACACACATTCGACTCCATCGTCTGAAATGATAGTGACCAAACGCTTTCGGACACTAATGATGGCATCATGACGATCCATCCAATCAATACCCAAGATGATGTCGTCCCTCGGCAAATCTACTACGATTAGGTCCGCTGGCCATACACGACCATGAAACTGAATCGGACAATTCTGAATCTCACGGTTACCGATAATTCGTCTACCATCAGGTAGGCCAATGACATAAGGCTCACAACTAGTAGCACTACCCAGACGTAGTCTACTCAAACATGACTCGGAAATGAATGAATGAGATGCACCAGTATCAAAAAGTACGCATACGAGGTTGAGATAGAATATCGAGTGTACACGAGATCATTCGGCCTCGGGATCATCGGTCTTCTTCATCTCATAAATTTGGGGCTTGCGGCCCCGAACCAGACGCTCCGTCGATAGCTCTTAGCTCCGCCTTTAGCTCCTGTCGTCTTGAGCGACGCGACCGAGTGGCTTTGATTACGCACGGCCGAATGACACAGGGCTTGAGATGACGCCGGAGTGGGTTTAGAGTCCCTACGGCAAAAACGGGCCCTATGCCCAGCAATCCCACAGTTGTGGCACGTGACAGACTGCTTCGGACATTTGGTGCTGAAATGACCCTGTTCCTCACAGTTGAAACAGGTGATGGCCGAACTGGCCGCTCGCGACTGAGATTCCGCGGGTTTAGACGCCGTGGGAGGTCGCTCAGAAAAAGTAGAGCCCGCACGTGGTTTCTTGAAAGTGGCCTGACTCCCGTCAGACTGATTACGGTTCTTGGACTTCTTGCTAGCAGACGAAGGTTGCTGCTTAGCAATTTCCTTAGCCGTAAGCTCGTAAGTAAGAGCCTTCTCAATGAACTCGGCCAGAGTGGCACAGTTATGATTAAGTAACTGAAGTCTCATACGGGGTTTTGACCTCTTCCTGAAATACTTGATCTTGTCCGCTTCTGAGTGAATGATAGATGAGGCGAACGGAAGAAGTTCCTGAAATTTTTCGGCGATGGCGAGAACATCATCATCCGCCGAAAGGTCGGGAGTGAGTAATTCCGACAACTTGGCCTCCCTGAGTGGGGCCGGATAGTACCTCTCCATCATGAGAGTCTTGAACTGATCCCAAGTACATGTTCCGTCTGTGGGCTTCAACGATAACCACCATGAATGAGCGCTCTTACCGAGATAGTAAGCCGCAACTGAAACTTTATGCCCTTCAGGGCAATCCACCATAGCAAATAACTTCTAAAAATGCTCAAGCCAATGAACAATATCCGCCGGCTCAGATGAGCCCTCAAAAGTAGGTGGTCGCTGGCGAGAGATATCGCTAATGATATTGCTTACACCCCTCTCTTGCCTCTGAGGTGGCGGCGGAGGAGCCTGCTGATTTTGATTGACGGAGTTATGCATCGTCTCCATCAACTGAGCCATCTGGGTCATTTGGGCCATCATGCCCTGCATAAATGCGAGTGGGTCAACCCGGACACCCTCTGACTGAGCCGTGTCCCTAGTACGACTCCCCGACAGTGAATGATCGCGTCCAGGTGAATGAGTGGCAGCGTCGCTGCTTGATGAATTAGCATTATTCCTGGCATTTGCACGTGTATTCGCACGAGTTCTCGGGATTCGGCCCGCTCCACGGCCTCGTCCTCCACGTCCTCTGCCAGCCCTTTCCATACTGAAGTGGAAAGTCATATGATGATTATATATCTCGCATGAGTATCCCATTATGATTATATTATGAAATGATGAAAATGAGCATACGCGCTCAAATAAAGCGATTACATGAATGATTAATCGACGTGACATGATTATCTGATGGAATTATTAAAATGATTATCTTGAATGAGTTAACAAGATTAATGATTCGATCTTCCTGATCAACAACTGAACAATGAAATGAATTGACTGATTAATGAGTTAACCTGACCGTCCCGGTCAAAATGACAATGATGATTGAGGATTGTTAACTGATGAATTATGAATGAATGATTAATGCCAGAATTTATACCATGGCATTAGAAATCTTACAGTTCTTGGTCTGATTGGCTCGGCATTTGCACAGGTCACACGTGACGCGAAAGTCCAACGATACTAGTCCGATGACGATGATTTCAAATGAGACATGACTTGGAGGGTAGTATTCAAAACCACGCTCCGATACCAACTCTGTAACACCCCAAACTAGGCGGATATTACAGTGTCGCGGACCCCCGATTGGGACCCACCAGGCGAATGAAAATGAATGAATTACACAGGTAAATGTAGTACCGAACCACATTACAACATCAATTACTCCGATGAGGAGTTTTATACAACACACCCAGGATGATACTGAATACAAGTATATTTTATATGAAGATAAAATATACAACAATGAGTGAAATGAATATTCAAACGGAATGTCTGCAGCGGAATAAATAAAAGAAACATAATGACTGAAAAGATAGGGCCCCTACTAGTATCATCAGGACTCGCCGTCACCGTGCTCTCCCCGTGCCTTAGCCTTGCCATGACCTGAAAAACAGCATCCCCCAACGGGGTCAGTTACACAGAACAACAATCCTCAAGAGTTGAAAATACACAATCATGATGATATCTGAAGTTATGAAATATCCTGTCGAAACATACACAATCAAACATGCTATATGAATCAACTAACAGTACGGCTCAAAGGAAATGGCGCCACACTACGCCCGGGATGGAAATGTGTCCGTGCACAAGCCACCAACGATCAATACACGCGTGGTCTTGTACCTAATCAGTCTCACGAGACACATTGACTCGTGTGCACAGTCCAATGTGAGGCCAACAACCAACACACGACCATAATGTGCCCGACATGAAAATCCTACACATACCAACCGGCACGCCAGTATGACCCGGAATGCCACAATATGACAAAAGTGACAACGAAAATGAATAATGACTCACCAAGATTAAATGATGGTGAAATGAATGATAGCTCAGTGAAATGATCGGAACCGTCGTTCCTTATGACTGAGGTGATTAATTGACAATGACAAGTTTTGATACGGTTAATACAATGATGAATGAGTTACGATTATGAATGAACAACAACAAAAGGCATGAATATCCTTTTAACCGAGTAAGAATTAACTTACTCAATACCGATGAAGAATGTCCTTCTACGAACAACGTCCTAAATGAAATGTCGGCCGCTCGAACAACCTTGAACAACAATAGTTACCAACAACGATCAATACACGAATCAAATACGATCATAACCGACCCAAACGTCGATACAACAATACCCGAACTCGTAGATGTACTCTAACGAAAACGTTGAGATACCCGTTGGTTAAAACCAAACCCAAATTATCGAACCAACTCCAAAATGATTGATTCAAACCAGTAAAACCTTATCAATGACATCAATAATCTCATAGAATTCCACAATTCAAGTTTATAATAACGACAATCGGAAATCCCCAAAATAACCGAAGTCAACCCCAAGGGTTCTTGAAATAATTCCGAAAATAACCATTAAATCCATAAGAATATACTTATCCAAGGTAGATAATCCATATCCAACATATTCCAATGATAATCCAAGCTTACACGAAGAAATCGGAAGGAAAAACCCAAAAATCCGAAATTCTAGATCCAAGAGATTAATACCTTTGATTCGATGCGATGAAGATGATGAAATGATGATTAATCCGAAAGATGAGCTTGAAGATGATGATTGATGATTACACCTCGAAGAATCCTCTCCGAATCGCTTGAAATCGCCCAAAAATACCGAAGGAATGAAATGAGATGAATAAATGACGAACTCTGACTAAACTGTCAATTTATAGTCGATCCGAGGTTAGCGTCGCTAGCCCATGCGTAGCGTGCGCTAACGAGTAATTTGGGTAGTCCGGTACCTTTGTCAGAACACGGTAGCGCGCTACGTACCTTCTTGTAGCGTGCGCTACGTCCATACTACTAGCGTGCGCTAAGACCCATTATTAGCGTGCGCTAACGAAAATTGATGCCCGACCGAGTCCGTAAGTGCGACCTCGATCTGACCCCGATAGCGTGCGCTACAACCATTGTTTAGCGTGCGCTAATATATCGATTGCGTACGCTAACAACAACACATAGCGTGCACTATGAATTAATCCAGTGCAGTCCAGTAGCCACTGGACTCAACCTGATCCGTCCTTAGCGCGCGCTACACCTCATATTAGCGTGCGCTACTTCAACCCACTAGCGCGCGCTACTTACCAATCGTAGCGTGCGCTGCCTGCTCACCGTAGTCGGTACCTTACGGGTGCGGCGAGGTAACCTTAGCGTGCGCTAAAGCTGAGTGGTAGCGTGCGCTACCTATATCCAATTAGCGTACGCTAAAAGGAGTATGTAGCGTGCGCTACTCCTCACGCACAGCTCGCAACGAAAATGACAATGATGATAAACACGGCACGAAACTCAAATCAGATTAGTGATGAATGACGATTGATACACGATACAATTACTCTGAATGATGAATACCATGACTGAATATGAGTGACAAATGATCAATGATGAATGAAATTACTGAGTATCAATTACTGAATGATAAATACTGAATGATAATTACTGAATTACAACTGGGTATTACAGGATCCGGCAGTGATAAGTTACTTCAGGACGTGATTCGTATGCGTCTTCCGCAGTTTGATGGTGCTTCCGACCCCTCTGGTTGGGAGAATTGGCTATTCGAGATAGAGAAAGTATTTGAGGCTGCTAATTGCTCTGAGGAGAGGAAAGTACCCATTGCTCAGTACTTCCTCGCCAATGAGGCAGCAACGTGGTGGCAAACGGTGAAACCGCGTGACCGGGCAGCTACGTGGGCAGAGTTTCGGGATCTGATGGAAGACGAATTTTGTCCTTGGCCAGTGAAAGAGGGGAGGATCCGAGCCTTCTTTGAGGCTAAGCCCCAAGACGTTCCTATTTTTCAAGCTATCAAAGACTACAATCAACAGCTGCATTATGTGAGAAACCAAGTCCGAGATGAGCTTGATAAGATCCGCCACTTTGATATGCAGATGAAACCGAGGGTGCGCCACTACATGTCGGGTCTGGGGTGCACGAATTTGAAAGATTATCAGAATAAAGCGATGGCTTATGAGATGTCGTTTTCTGCGACAGAGACAGGGTATCCGAAGGCTCAGTCTGGTTCGCGAGTCTTCGGGAGTCAGTCGCCTTCAGTTGGGCGAGGGAACGGTTCTAGGTCTGCTCCTACTAGTTCCGTTCGTGGTCCTACGTGCTTCAACTGTAGTCGCCCGGGCCACATGATGAGTGAGTGCGATAGGCCTCCGATTCAGTGTCTTGCTTGTGGTCGGATGGGTCATCGTGCTAAGTTTTGTACGGATGCAGCTCGGGCTCCAATTACTCAGATATCAGCCCCAGCCGCGGGAGAGCCGAGTGTGAATCAGGCACCGACAGTTCCTCAGCCACAACAGAGTTTTGGTAGAGGTCGAGGATGTGGTCAGCCTTCTAGAGGGGGAGCTTCTAGTGCGGGGTCTGTTCCGCCCCGAGTGTGCGAGATGAGACGAGCAGGAGATCCTGACGCGACGGTGGCTGCAGGTACCGTCCACATCCTTGATCATCATGTTTCCGTATTGTTCGATTCTGGTGCTACGCATTCTTTTATATCTATGGATTGTGTGCATCGTCTGCATGTTGATTGCCTAGTCGCCTGTGAGCCTTTTGTTATTAAACTTCCTAGTGGGGATAGCATCGTGGGGGACCGTGAGATTAGAGATTTTTCTGTGAGTATCGCGGGGAGGGTTTGGCCTTCTAATTTGATTGCGGTAGATATTAAGGATGAGGATTTGATTCTGGGTGAGGATTGGCTGGACCGTCATGGGGCGATCATGAATTATAGAACGAGAACCGTTTCGATGTTAGCCCTTGACGGTACCGAGCATTCTTTTGTGGGGCGTAAGCGGAGTAGCCAGAGATTACTGATAAGCGCCTTGAGGGCGGTGAGACTTCTTCGGGGAGGTTGCACGGGTTATTGGTGTTACGCCTTGAGATCGGAAGAAGGGGGAGTCGAGCTCTCGTCTATTCCGGTAGTGTGTGAGTATCCTGATGTCTTTCCAGACGAGTTGCTGGGTTTGCCGCCGGACCGAGAAGTTGAGTTTACCGTCGAATTAGAGCCGGGTGCAGCACCGATCTCTAAGACGCCATACCGTATGGCGCCCGCCGAGATGCTGGAGCTGAAGAAACAGTTGGGAGAGTTGCTATACACGGGGTATATTCGACCGAGTGCTTCACCTTGGGGCACACCGGTCCTGTTCGTGAAGAAGAAGGATGAGTCACTTTGTTTGTGTATCGATTACCGAGAATTGAACAAAGTGACCATCAAAAACAAGTATCCGCTCCCGAGGATTGATGATTTGTTTGATCAGTCGCAAGGGGCAAATGTTTTTTCGAAGATTGATTTGAGATCGGGGTATTATCAGCTCCGAGTGAAGGATACAGACATTTCGAAGACGGCCTTTCGGACGAGATACGGTCACTACGAGTTTGTGGTTATGCCTTTTGGGCTAACTAACGCCCCAGCCGTGTTCATGCAGCTTATGAACAAAGTCTTTATCGAATACCTCGATAAGTGTGTAGTCGTTTTTATCGACGACATCTTGATTTACTCGGGGAGCGAGGAGGATCACGCCCGTCATTTGCATATTGTGTTAGATATTTTGAGACCTCACCATCTTTTTGCTAAGTTCTCAAAATGTGAGTTTTGGTTATGGGAGGTTATGTTTCTCGGTTATGTGATCTCGGCCGAGGGTGTTCGTGTGGACCCACATAAGGTAGAGGCAGTGTTGGATTGGGTGCCGCCCAAGAATGTGAAGGAGGTCCTTGATTTTACGGGGTTAGCCGGGTATTACCGTAGATTCGTCGAGGGTTCTCTAAGCTCGCTCGGCCATTGACTCGGTTATTCTGAAGTCGAGAAGTTTGTGTGGACCGATGAGAGGCAGAATAGTTTTGAGGAGTTGAAGAAGCGATTGACGACCGCTCCCGTTTTGGCTTTACCGAGTGGTAATGATGGTTTCTCAGTTTTCAGTGATGCTTCGGGCCAAGGGCTCGGATGCGTACTTATGCAGCACGGGAGGACGATTGCCTATGCTTCCCGTCAGCTGAAACCGTACGAGTTGAATTACCCTACGCACGATCTTGAGTTGGCCGCAGTTGTATTTGCGTTGAAAATTTGGCGTCATTACTTGTATGGCTCGTCTTGTCAGATTTTCACCGATCACAAGAGCCTGAAGTACATTTTCAGTCAGAAGGAGCTTAATATGAGACAGAGGAGATGGTTGGAATTGATTAAGAATTACGATCTCGAGATCCTTTATCATCCGGGCAAGGCTAATGTGGTAGCAGATGCCTTGAGCCGGAAATCGGTATCGTTTCGGGCGCTTGAGTTACTTACGCCCAGTCGGGACTTCAGCGAGAGTTTATGAGGTTGAGCATTGAGATTGTGCTGCCAGAGAGTTCCGGGCAGTTGCGTACTCTTGAGATTTCTTCATCTCTGGTCGATGACATTAAATCGGGACAGTTGGAGGACCCGATGTTCATTCAGCTTCGAGAGAGTGTAGGGAAGGGGAAAGCCCCGGGATTCGTTATTCATGAGGACGGAGTGTTGAGATTCCGAGGACGGTTGAGTGTTCCGAACGACTTGGAATTAAGACAGAGTATTATTCGAGAGGCTCATGCGTCACCTTACTCAGTCCATCCAGGCTCGAGTAAAATGTATAAGGATTTAAGAAAGAATTTCTGGTGGAACGACATGAAGAAGGAGGTAGTTCCGTTTGTGGCTAAGTGTTTGACTTGTCAGCAAGTCAAGATTGAGCATCAGCGGCCAGCCGGGTTGTTGAAACCACTTCCCGTCCCGGAGTGGAAGTGGGAGGATATCTCTATGGATTTTGTCACGGGTTTGCCGAGGACGAAGACTGGTATTAATATGGTGTGGGTGATTGTAGACCGACTGACTAAGTCGGTGCATTTTCTGGGCATCAAGGATACTTGGGGTCCAGAAAAGTTGGCTCGTGTTTTTATCGCACAGATAGTGAGACTTCATGGTACGCCGAGGACCATTATTTCAGATAGAGATGGCTGGTTTGTATCGCACTTTTGGCAGGCGGTACATAAGGCATTGGGGACACGGTTGCGTTTGAGTACATCTTTCCACCCTCAGACTGACGGACAGTCCGAACGTACCATTCAGACGTTCGAGGATTTGTTGCGCGCATGTACGTTAGATTGGAGTAGTGACTGGGATGATCATCTGGCCTTGATTGAGTTTACTTATAATAATAGCTGGCACGCATCGATTAAGATGGCACCGTATGAGACACTTTATGGCCGACGTTGCCGATCACCGATATATTGGGATGAGCCGTCCGATTTGGTTGGCACCGAGCCGGACCTTGTGTTGGAGACGAGGGAGAAAGTTGAATTGATTAGGAAGAGAATGTTGGTTGCCTAGAGTCGGCAAAAGTCTTATGCGGATGTTAGGCGTAGACCTTTGGAGTTTAAGGTGGGAGATCATGTTCTGTTGAGAGTGTCTCCGACGAAAGGAGTTTTCCGTTTTGGGAAGAAGGGGAAACTCAGCCCGAGATATATTGGACCTTTCGAGGTATTGGAGAGAGTCGGTGAGTTGGCAAACCGTTTGGATTTACCTCCGTCGCTAAGTCATGTGCATAGCGTATTTCACGTTTCCCAATTGAGGAAGTACGTTCCGGACCCGTCCCACATTATTGACTTTGGGGACGTGGAGATCGAGAAGGATGTTACGTTTGAAGATAGGCCCGTCAAGATTTTGGAGCGTCGAGACAAACAGTTAAGGCACAAAACCATTCCTTTGGTTAAGGTGCAATGGTCGAGACACGGAGTAGAAGAAGCGACGTGGGAGTTAGAGAAGGATATGCGTTCGAGACACCCCGAGCTTTTTGATTCTTAAGTTTCGGGACGAAACTTTATTTTAGAGGGGGAGATTGTAATATCCGCATTTTTCTTTCCCTTGTATTTTCATTTCCGGTGTATTTTTTGATTGTAGTAACCCCCGTGAATCTTTCAGTGTATTTTTCCTGTCATCTATCGATCTGATTCTCGTTATTGTTGTGCGGAACCGCCATTTCGGGGTTGTCGTGGGTCCGTCTCGTGTTATTATTTCCCCAATATTGATTCATATTGCTTTCATTCTCTTCCCGGATCATTTTTCATCTTTTTTGGACCCTAAGGGGGTGTGGGCAGCGGGAGTGTGCGCCGGCACACACATTTTCCGATTTTGGCGAGCGGGTATCGTGTGCCGCGGCACACCCGTCCGGGGCCGCGGCACACCCGTCCGGGCCGCGGCACACTCGTGTGGCATCTTCGACCAAAACCCATTATCTGGTGCCGCGGCCACGCTGGCCGGCCGCACACCGCGAACCACAGGAGCATTTTGGGCTTGTGCTTGGCACACTTCTGCGCGCCGCGGCACCTTTGCGGCCAATCGTATAATTTCGTTCTTTTTAGGCGAGATCGGCCATTTCCCTCATTTTCTTCACCTGCGCACGAGAGAGAGAGAGTTGAGGGGAGAACTTCTCATCATTCATCACTTGAGGGTCGATTTTCATCATTCTCGTTCGGTTGTGAAGCCGGATAATCAAGCTAACGCGTGTTCTACGGATCATAGTACTTGGATCTTCAAAGGTAATTCCTCAGGAACCCTAATTTTGATGAATTTGGGGGTTTTTCGGGATTCTAGGGTTTAGTTTCGAATTGTTCATCTATATATCGATATTCTTTACCGATTGTGATTGTTGAGTAATTCTAAATCCAATTTCCTTGATTTTAATCCGTGAATTATCAATACGGGGAGGTTTTGCGTAAACCCTCGCCCGTACCAATTGAACGTCTATTGTCGTGATTTGTAATCGGGGTTTTGGGAGTATTCCTTTCGATTATTGATGTCCGTTGGGACTGAGTTATGCTAATTCTTCATTTAGGAACCGTCGTTTTCCATTCGGATCATCCGTAGTCATTTTTTCACTTCCGATTCTTCGAAGATGTCTGAAAGGCAAGTACTTTACATTTGTTTACATGTTCTAGTATTTGAATTCTGGCTGTATCGTGGTTGTTGTGGATGGATATGTGTATGTTCACCTAGGGACGGTCCGATGGGGCCTCTAGGGATACGTATTGCCGTGAGTGTGCGTATCGTGAACTGTGGTTAGCCACCCAGGGATGTCCGACGGGGCTCTGCGGGGTACGGTGGCCGTGAGTCTCGTACCAACGGTTAACTTTGAATTGTGATTTGTTGGAGATAATGTGTTTTGTGATTGTACATTGTAAATATTCCATAATATAAAACGTTTTCAAAATTGATTTTTGGCGCATTATTCATCTGATTAGAATGTAGTTCAAATGGATTGTACTTGCACTAGCAGTTGTCGCTAACCCCTTAAATGGGGGAAATACTTTTTGTATTTCAGGTATTGATCGTGGGGACAAGCGAGCACTCGAGCCGTATGAGGATGATGGGCAAGCATGATATTGTCCAGCAGTTGATTATCGGTGTTATGTCTGTCGGTTATTTTTGATGTCTGATTTTGGGATTTCTGTATTATAAAATTGGTTTAAGTACTCGAGTACTTCCTGTTTGAAATTGTTAATGTTGTGTTCTCGTTTTGGGAAATGGAATTGATGTCAGATTTTATTTGTCGATTTATAGTCCATTATTTGAGTTGTCGTTTTATTAATGATTGTTTGTCGTTGTCGAATGTCTTGTTTGGTACGTTAGCCTGGTGGATTTCATAGTGTGGGGTCCACGGCGCTGTAATATGCCCTGAATGTCTTGGGGGTGTTACAGTATTCCACAGAGACTAAATATCCCTATTGTGTTGAGTACTAGATTATAATGATTCCGGTTTTATCTAGACGATCGAAAGTTGAATGGATGGTTAACGAAATAAAATAAAATGATGACAATAAAAGAAAATTTCCGAATTAAGGAGAATTGTAAGAGTTTGAAATATAGATTCCAAGGCTAGGTTTCCGTTGATTACTAAGTTTAGTCGGGATTGGTTCCAAAAAGTTTTAAGTGCGTTTCCAAAATGATAATCACAATAATATTCTAAAGTCCCTCTCGAGATGCATTAAAACGTAGATTAAACAACCT
>JAWKAU010000656.1:0-46000 GCA_033398695.1 Orobanche coerulescens
CAGTCTTTCTCGAATGAACTATCACTAAATGATCGGAATTTGAGCTTCTTTTTACGGTTTTATACATTATTTTTGGTGCCCAATTTTCGTGACCGAAAAATTGTTTCCGAATCTGACGAATTTCTACCAGAATGCTCCTACATGTGATATAAGATTGTTCATGCAGTCTTTCTCGAATGAACTATCACCAAATGGTCGGAATTTGAGCGTCTTTTTATGGTTTTATACATAGGTTTTGGTGCTCAATTTTCGTAACCGGAAAATTGTTTTAGAATCGGATGAATTTCTACCAGAATGCTTCTACATGTGATCTAAGATTGTTTATGCAGTCTTTCTCGAATGAACTATCACTAAATGGTCAGAATTTGAGCTTCTTTTTACGGTTTTATACATAGTTTTTGGTGCTCAATTTTCGTAACCGAAAAATTGTTTTAGAATCGGATGAATTTCTACCAGAATGCTCCTACATGTGATCTAAGATTGTTTATGTAGTCTTTCTCGAATGAACTATCACCAAATGGTCAGAATTTGAGCGTTTTTTTACGGTTTTATACTTAGTTATTGGTGCTCAATTTTAAGTGAAAAATTGTTTCAGAATCGGATTTAATTTCTAGTAGAATGCTCCTACATGTGATTTAAGATTGTTCATGCAGTCTTTCTCGAATGAACTATCATTAAATGATCGGAATTTGAGCTTCTTTTACGGTTTTATACATTATTTTGGTGCCCAATTTTCAGAATCAAAATAATTTCCGAATCGGACGAATTTCTACCAGAATGCTCCTACATGTGATATAAGATTGTTCATGCAGTCTTTCTCAAATGAACTATCACCAAATGGTCGGAATTTGAGCTTCTTTTTACGGTTTTATACATTATTTTGGTGCCCAATTTTGGTAACCGAAAAATTGTTTCAGAATCGGACTAATTTCTACCAGAATGCTCCTACATGTGATATAAGATTGTTCATGCAGTCTTTCTCGAATGAACTATCACCAAATGGTCGGAATTTGAGCGTCTTTTTGTGGTTTTATACATAGTTTTTGGTGCTCAATTTTGGTAACCGGAAAATTATTTTAGAATCGGATGAATTTCTACCAGAATGCTCCTACATGTGATCTAAGATTGTTTATGCAGTCTTTCTCGAATGAACTATCACCAAATGGTCGGAATTTGAGCGTTTTTTTACGGTTTTATATATAGTTTTTGGTGCCCAATTTTCGTAACCGAAAAATTATTTCGGAATCAGACGAATTTATACCAAAATGATCCTACATGTGATGTAAGATTGTTCATGCAGTCTTTCTCGAATGAACTATCACCAAATGGTCGGAATTTGAGCGTCTTTTTACGGTTTTATACATAGTTTTTTGTGCCCAATTTTGGTAACCGAAAAATTATTTCGGAATCTGACAAATTTATACCAAAATGATCCTGCATGTGATGTAAGATTGTTCATGCAGTCTTTCTCGAATGAACTATCACCAAATAATCGGAATTTGAGCTTCTTTTTACGGTTTTATACATTATTTTTGGTGCTCAATTTTCGTAACCGAAAAATTGTTTCAGAATCGGATGAATTTCTACCAGAATGCTCCTACATGTGATATAATATTGTTCATGCAGTCTTTCTCGAATGAACTATCATTAACTGATCGGAATTTGAGCTTCTTTTTACGGTTTTATACATTATTTTTGGTGCTCAATTTTCGTAACCGAAAAATTGTTTCAGAATCGGACTAATTTCTACCATAATGCTCCTACATGTGATATAAGATTGTTCATGCAGTCTTTCTCGAATGAACTATCACTAAATGATCGGAATTTGAGCTTCTTTTTACGGTTTTATACATTATTTTGGTGCCCAATTTTCGTAACCGAAAAATTGTTTCAGAATCGGACTAATTTCTACCAGAATACTCCTACATGTGATATAAATTGTTCATGCAGTCTTTCTCGAATGAACTATCACCAAATGATCGGAATTTGAGCATCTTTTTACGGTTTTATACATTATTTTTGGTGCCCAATTTTCGTAACCGAAAAATAATTTCCGAATCGGACGAATTTCTACCAGAATGCTCCTACATGTGATATAAGATTGTTCATGCAGTCTTTCTCGAATGAACTATCACCAAATGGTCGGAATTTGAGCGTCTTTTTACGGTTTTATACATAGTTTTTGGTGCCCAATTTTGGTAACCGAAAAATTATTTCGGAATCAGACGAATTTATACCAAAATGATCCTACATGTGATGTAAGATTGTTCATGCAGTCTTTCTCGAATGAACTATCACCAAATGGTCGGAATTTGAGCATCTTTTTACGGTTTTATACATAGTTTTTTGTGCCCAATTTTGGTAACCGAAAAATTATTTCGGAATCTGACAAATTTATACCAAAATGATCCTGCATGTAATGTAAGATTGTTCATGCAGTCTTTCTCAAATGAACTATCACCAAATGGTCGGAATTTGAGCGTCTTTTTACGGTTTTATACATAGTTTTTGGTGCTCAATTTTCGTAACCGAAAAATTGTTTCAGAATCGGACGAATTTCTACCAGAATGCTCCTACATGTGATATAAGATTGTTCATGCAGTCTTTCTCGAATGAACTATCACCAAATGGTCGGAATTTGAGCGTCTTTTTACGGTTTTATACATAGTTTTTTGTGCCCAATTTTGGTAACCGAAAAATTATTTCGGAATCTGACAAATTTATACCAAAATGATCCTGCATGTAATGTAAGATTGTTCATGCAGTCTTTCTCAAATGAACTATCACCAAATGGTCGGAATTTGAGCGTCTTTTTACGGTTTTATACATAGTTTTTGGTGCTCAATTTTCGTAACCGAAAAATTGTTTTAGAATCGGACGAATTTCTACCAGAATGCTCCTACATGTGATATAAGAATGTTCATGCACTCTTTCTCGAATGAACTATCACTAAATGATCGGAATTTGAGCTTCTTTTTACGGTTTTATACATTATTTTTGGTGCCCAATTTTCGTAACCGAAAAATTGTTTCCGAATCGGACGAATTTCTTCCAGAATGCTCCTACATGTGATATAAGATTGTTCATGCAGTCTTTCTCGAATGAACTATCACCAAATGGTCGGAATTTGAGCGTCTTTTTACGGTTTTATACATTATTTTGGTGCCCAATTTTCGTAACCGAAAAATTGTTTCAGAATCGGACTAATTTCTACCAGACTGATCCTACATGTGATGTAAGATTGTTCATGCAGTCTTTCTCGAATGAACTATCACCAAATGGTCGGAATTTGAGCATCTTTTTACGGTTTTAGACATAGTTTTTGGTGCTCAATTTTCGTAATCGAAAAATTGTTTCAGAATCGGACGAATTTCTACGAATGCTCCTACATGTGATATAAGATTGTTCATACAGTCTTTCTCGAATGAACTATCACTAAATGATCGGAATTTGAGCTTCTTTTACGGTTTTATACATTATTTTTGGTGCCCAATTTTCGTGACCGAAAAATTGTTTCCGAATCTGACGAATTTCTACCAGAATGCTCCTACATGTGATATAAGATTGTTCATGCAGTCTTTCTCGAATGAACTATCACCAAATGGTCGGAATTTGAGCGTCTTTTTATGGTTTTATACATAGGTTTTGGTGCTCAATTTTCGTAACCGGAAAATTGTTTTAGAATCGGATGAATTTCTACAAGAATGCTTCTACATGTGATCTAAGATTGTTTATGCAGTCTTTCTCGAATGAACTATCACTAAATGGTCAGAATTTGAGCTTCTTTTTACGGTTTTATACATAGTTTTTGGTGCTCAAATTTCGTAACCGAAAAATTGTTTTAGAATCGGATGAATTTCTACCAGAATGCTCCTACATGTGATCTAAGATTGTTTATGTAGTCTTTCTCGAATGAACTATCACCAAATGGTCAGAATTTGAGCGTTTTTTTACGGTTTTATACTTAGTTCTTGGTGCTCAATTTTCGTAACCGAAAAATTGTTTCAGAATCGGACGAATTTCTAGTAGAATGCTCCTACATGTGATTTAAGATTGTTCATGCAGTCTTTCTCGAATGAACTATCATTAAATGATCGGAATTTGAGCTTCTTTTTACGGTTTTATACATTATTTTTGGTGCCCAATTTTCGTAACCGAAAAATAATTTCCGAATCGGACGAATTTCTACCAGAATGCTCCTACATGTGATATAAGATTGTTTATGCAGTCTTTCTCAAATGAACTATCACCAAATGGTCGGAATTTGAGCTTCTTTTTACGGTTTTATACATTATTTTGGTGCCCAATTTTGGTAACCGAAAAATTGTTTCAGAATCGGACTAATTTCTACCAGAATGCTCCTACATGTGATATAAGATTGTTCATGCAGTCTTTCTCGAATGAACTATCACCAAATGGTCGGAATTTGAGCGTCTTTTTGTGGTTTTATACATAGTTTTTGGTGCTCAATTTTGGTAACCGGAAAATTATTTTAGAATCGGATGAATTTCTACCAGAATGCTCCTACATGTGATCTAAGATTGTTTATGCAGTCTTTCTCGAATGAACTATCACCAAATGGTCGGAATTTGAGCGTTTTTTTACGGTTTTATACATAGTTTTTGGTGCCCAATTTTCGTAACCGAAAAATTATTTCGAATCGAGGCAATTTATACCACAATGATCCTACATGTGATGTAAGATTGTTCATGCAGTCTTTCTCGAATGAACTATCACCAAATGGTCGGAATTTGAGCGTCTTTTTACGGTTTTATACATAGTTTTTTGTGCCCAATTTTGGTAACCGAAAAATTATTTCGGAATCTGACAAATTTATACCAAAATGATCCTGCATGTGATGTAAGATTGTTCATGCAGTCTTTCTCGAATGAACTATCACCAAATAATCGGAATTTGAGCTTCTTTTTACGGTTTTATACATTATTTTTGGTGCTCAATTTTCGTAACCGAAAAATTGTTTCAGAATCCGATGAATTTCTACCAGAATGCTCCTACATGTGATATAATATTGTTCATGCAGTCTTTCTCGAATGAACTATCATTAAATGATCGGAATTTGAGCTTCTTTTTACGGTTTTATACATTATTTTTGGTGCTCAATTTTCGTAACCGAAAAATTGTTTCAGAATCGGACTAATTTCTACCATAATGCTCCTACATGTGATATAAGATTGTTCATGCAGTCTTTCTCGAATGAACTATCACTAAATGATCGGAATTTGAGCTTCTTTTTACGGTTTTATACATTATTTTGGTGCCCAATTTTCGTAACAGAAAAATTGTTTCAGAATCGGACTAATTTCTACCAGAATACTCCTACATGTGATATAAATTGTTCATGCAGTCTTTCTCGAATGAACTATCACCAAATGATCGGAATTTGAGCATCTTTTTACGATTTTATACATTATTTTTGGTGCCCAATTTTCGTAACCGAAAAATAATTTCCGAATCGGACGAATTTCTACCAGAATGCTCCTACATGTGATATAAGATTGTTCATGCAGTCTTTTTCGAATGAACTATCACCAAATGGTCGGAATTTGAGCGTCTTTTTACGGTTTTATACATAGTTTTTGGTGCCCAATTTTGGTAACCGAAAAATTATTTCGGAATCAGAAGAATTTATATCAAAATGATCCTACATGTGATGTAAGATTGTTCATGCAGTCTTTCTAGAATGAACTATCACCAAATGGTCGGAATTTGAGCATCTTTTTACGGTTTTATACATAGTTTTTGGTGCTCAATTTTCGTAACCGAAAAATTGTTTCAGAATCGGACGAATTTCTACCAGAATGCTCCTACATGTGATATAAGATTGTTCATGCAGTCTTTCTCGAATGAACTATCACTAAATGATCGGAATTTGAGATTCTTTTTACGGTTTTATACATTATTTTTGGTACCCAATTTTCGTAACCGTAAAATTGTTTCCGAATCTGACGAATTTCTACCAGAATGCTCCTACATGTGATATAAGATTGTTCATGCAGTCTTTCTCGAATGAACTATCACCAAATGGTCGGAATTTGAGCGTCTTTTTGTGGTTTTATACATAGTTTTTGGTGCTCAATTTTGGTAACCGGAAAATTATTTTAGAATCGGATGAATTTCTACCAGAATGCTCCTACATGTGATCTAAGATTGTTTATGCAGTCTTTCTCGAATGAACTATCACCAAATGGTCGGAATTTGAGCGTTTTTTTACGGTTTTATACATAGTTTTTGGTGCCCAATTTTCGTAACCGAAAAATTATTTCGGAATCAGACGAATTTATACCAAAATGATCCTACATGTGATGTAAGATTGTTCATGCAGTCTTTCTCGAATGAACTATCACCAAATGGTCGGAATTTGAGCGTCTTTTTACGGTTTTATACATAGTTTTTTGTGCCCAATTTTGGTAACCGAAAAATTATTTCGGAATCTGACAAATTTATACCAAAATGATCCTGCATGTGATGTAAGATTGTTCATGCGGTCTTTCTCGAATGAACTATCACCAAATGGTCGGAATTTGAGCGTCTTTTTACGGTTTTATACATAGTTTTTGGTGCTCAATTTTCGTAACCGAAAAATTGTTTTAGAATCGGACGAATTTCTACCAGAATGCTCCTACATGTGATATAAGAATGTTCATGCACTCTTTCTCGAATGAACTATCACTAAATGATCGGAATTTGAGCTTCTTTTTACGGTTTTATACATTATTTTTGGTGCCCAATTTTCGTAACCGAAAAATTGTTTCCGAATCGGACGAATTTCTACCAGAATGCTCCTACATGTGATATAAGATTGTTCATGCAGTCTTTCTCGAATGAACTATCACCAAATGGTCGGAATTTGAGCGTCTTTTTACGGTTTTATACATAGTTTTTTGTGCCCAATTTTCGTAACCGAAAAATTGTTTCAGAATCGGACGAATTTCTACCAGAATGCTCTTACATGTGATAAAAGATTGTTCATGCAGTCTTTCTCGAATGAACTATCATCAAATGATCGGAATTTGAGCTTCTTTTTATGGTTTTATACATTATTTTTGGTGCCCAATTTTCGTAACTGAAAAATAATTTCCGAATCGGACTAATTTCTACCAGAATGATCCTACATGTGATATAAGATTGTTCATGCAGTCTTTCTCGAATGAACTATCACCAAATGGTCGGAATTTGAGCTTCTTTTTACGGTTTTATACATTATTTTGGTGCCCAATTTTCGTAACCGAAAAATTGTTTCAGAATCGGACTAATTTCTACCAGAATGGTCCTACATGTGATATAAGATTGTTCATGCAATCTTTCTCGAATGAACTATCACCAAATAATCGGAATTTGAGCTTCTTTTTACGGTTTTATACATAGTTTTTGGTGCTCAATTTTCGTAACCGAAAAATTGTTTTAGAATCGGATGAATTTCTACCAGAATGCTCCTACATGTGATCTAAGATTGTTTATGTTGTAACACCCCCAAATCCTATTGGGTTATTACAGTGCCGTGGACCCCACACCAGGAGATCCACCAGGCAAACATGACTAATATACATTAAATTGAACAACATGGGAAACTCATAGTCCTTACCATGATGTCCGACACAATATTCCGATAAGGAATTTCAATGACAAAAGTGGCCTACATGGCCAAAAATGAAATACAACAACATCCACGAACATCTGTTCGGGTAATACAACACGACAACAACTGACAAGTGAGTACACTCCAACCGACAAAGAACAACTCGTACTAGTATCGCTCGAATGCCTCGTTGCCATCGTCATGCCCCTGTGTCTCAACTCTCTCCTCGCAAGCACCTAAAACATGAAAACATGTTCCGCCCCCACGGGGTCAGTCATCCAGATAATGAACACCAAATACATGTATAACATGATATGCATCCAAAGGCAGAATGAAACGGTACAATGATAATAATAATACGAGATGCTCACAAATCAAGGTAAAAACCGAGCATTCGTGAAATACTATGCCCACGGCATGCTATTAATACCTGTTCGACAGGTTAGAACATAAGTGCCCGACGGCGAATCAAAATCACAGAATACCACAATGAATTACAAGACGCGAACCAAACCAGGACTGAATTAATTATGAATCACAATGCCCGAAGGCTCCAATGAAATTACCAGGACAATAGTAAAGGCCTGAAAGCCATTCAGCGGAAATTAACAAATATCACAAACACCGGAAGTCAAAACAGCCCGAAGCTGTAACAATGAGGGCCGAAGCCACGGCACGAAGCCGTATCACAATGAGGGCCGAAGCCACGGCACGAAGCCGTATCACAATGAGGGCCGAAGCCACTGTAATACCCGTGTATTTTGTGAGTGTTATTTTGGATGTATTTTGTGGTATTGTGGTTATTTGGATCGTATATATTGATGATTGACCTTGGCATATTCATGGCTGATAATTGTTGGGTTTTGTGATTCTCGGATTGAGCTCGTTTTAGCCGGCCTTCTTGCGAATTTAAATTTGGAAAATAGGAGTTAGCGCACGCTAAGACTGTATGTCTAGCGCACGCTAACCAAGTTCGAGTAGCGCACGCTACTCTTGTGCAATAGCATGCGTTAGGCCCGCTGGTCAGTAAGCTTTCTGGACTCTGGAATGAGGCGTTAGCGTACGCTATGGACGGACTAACGTACGCTATTTCGATGTACTAGCGCACGTTACTTGTATGATAGCGTGCGCTAGGATGTCAGTCGGTGAGGGCGGCGTTTCTAGGCTGCAGATACTTGCAGGTAGCGCACGCCATCAGTATGGAGTTAGCGCGCGCTAGTAGCAATCGGTAGCGCACGCTAACAGATAGTTCGGCGCCTTCTAGGAGTCAGCGAGAATGTTCGGTGCCTTTTTCTTGGCAGTGCACCGCCCTCGGCTCGTTAGCGCACGCTAAGCTGTAGCCGTAGCGTGCGCTAATACCTCCCGATATATATATGGGGGTAGGTTCTAGAAATGTCATTTTCACCTCTTCCTCTTCTCTTGGTAATGGGCATACTTGACCATTGGAGAGTGCGATTCTTGGTCGGATTTCTTCATCCAACGATAATTTTGGGCTCCTAACACCAAGTTATCAACATCTTATCAACTTTCACCATCCAAATCAAGGTAAAACCGTTGGAACCCTAGTTCTTCATATTTTGGGGTTTTTGTCGAGATCTTTGATTTTAATCTACCCTAGCTCCGATTTGTGCTAGATGGTGAAGTTGTAATCATAATCCTCCATTTTCTCCAAGATTCACGGATTTAACCCTAAGTTACCTTTCATAGTTTGGGTTCGAGCTACGATTCCTTCGTAATATTTGAATAAATGTCCCCAAGGGTAGAACTTAGGGTAAATCTTTCCATTTCCGTGGTGTTGTGTTTTGATTCGATATTTCGATGTGTTAGGATCGAATCGTTGAAGGAAATTCGGACCGTACATTCATCCGTTCGCCGTATCTTGTGTCGTTCAAATTGAGGCAAGTACTTTGATTGTGTTTATTGTACATCGTGTGAATATGTAAAAATGGAATTTGTGCCAATTGTTGATCGAGTGTGTGTGAGCCGAGTAAAACCAGTGAGGGTCCCACGGGGTCGGTGGCTGCGTATCCCTACGGATCACTCGGTTGGGCTATACACTGGGGAGGGCTGACGAGGTGTCTGCAGGGTGTGTATCTTCTTTGAGAGGTACAGGGCCAGTATAGCTCGGGAGGTTGTTTTGTGATGATGACTGTGATGTGGTATTCCGGAATATCTGTGATGGCACTATGATTTTCTGTGGTTTTTGTTGATTATTCACTTGTTGTACATATTCTAGAATCATTGTACTTGCACCGGCTTCTTGCTGACCCCTTTTTGGGGTGGATATACTTTTGTGTATTCAGGTACAGGTCCAGTGGGAGGACTAGCACAGGACGGACACGAGCTTGGTGGGCAGCATTGATATCGTGCATTATTTTTGAGTTGATGGTCATATGGTCATGGTCAAGTCGTGTTTTGGTTTTGTACTCGCGCGGGTACTGTCCGGTGTTGTATGTCATGTTATTATTAATGGTTAATGATGTTGTTGTATTCCCGTGGGGAACGGTCATATTGGTTATGATTTCCTCGGGATGATAGGTTGTTGGTATTGTGATGTATGTTATGTTGAAATTGAAGTTGATTTTTGAATGTATGAACATTTGTGTTTGTCGTATTTAATGTGTTTTATTTGGGTCTAAGCCTGGTAGGTCCTCCAAAAAGGATCTACGACGCTGTAATATCTCCGTAAATCATGGGGGTGTTACAGCCACGGCATCCAGCCGTATCACAATTAGGGCCGAAGCCACGGCATCCAGCCGTATCATAATTAGGGCCGAAGCCACGGCATCCAGCCGTATCACAATTAGGGCCGAAGCCACGGCACGAAGCCGTATCACAATTAGGGCCGAAGCCACGGCACGAAGCCGTATCACAATGAATGATAGTGTGCTGCCTTGAGTCGGCCAACACGGTGATAGTAACACACGGATAGACACCGTCCTTGACAGTCCCAAATTAACACCTCGATTGCCTTAGAATGGCCAACCGACAACAATGATGCAGCGGATGATTGAACACTTCGATTTGCACGAGAACGCCAATCGATAACAATGATGCGATGAATGAGTGAATACCTCGATTGCCTTAGAAAGGTCAATCGATAACAATAATACGATGAATGAGTGAATACCTCGATTGCCTTAGAAAGGTCAATCGATAACAATGATACGATGAATGAGTGAATACCTCGATTGCCTTAGAAAGGTCAATCGATAACAATGATTTAGTGAATGATTGAACATTTCGATTTGCCTGAGAACGGCAATTCGATAACAACGATATGAAGGATGCCTCGGCACCTTTAATCGGTTCCCGACGACGAAGATGAGAAATGAATAAGCCAATGCCTTAAATCGGCTGCATGCGGTTTTAATGACGATCCAAACAGAATAACAATGATCTCAACGATGTCTTAAATTGACATCTATATTAACAACAATCGATACATCGATACCGCGAACCGACTATCGACAATGACATTAATGATGAGTATTACAATGCCTTGAATCGGTAGTTAACGAACAACAATAACATTTGGCAAAATTGCGGAAGGTATCGTATCGAGCGATCTCTTGATATCAATTAATACAAGAAGATACTAAGACTCCGAATGAAACAACACAATCATACACATACATGATTACATTAGCTCATTTACAAGAACAAGTATAAAACATGACTAAAACCGAAGGCGAGAAGGTACTTCCACGATCAACGTCCTTAATGAAATTACCGGCCGCTTGAACAACCTTAAACAACACAAAAACCAACAATTCTCTTAATACATGAATCAAGCATGATCACAACCAACTCAAAAGTCGATACAACAATACCCGAAACTCATTGGGGCATTTACACAAACGCGTTGTAAACAATCTCCAATTGTTTACAACCAAAACTCAATTACATCCGAAACCAACTCCCAATGAATGATTCAAATCCACAAAAACTCATGAATACTATCAACAATCCAATAGGAATACTTAAAACGATATTACAACAACATTTAGTCGAAAACCCCCAAAATTCCAAAGTCAACCCGTAAGGGTTCTTGAACAATTCCTCAATTATTCATAAATTCCGAAAATTATACCAATGAATCCGTAGAAATACATGTAACCAAGATAGATAATCCATATCTAACATATTCCAACATAATATCGATTTACACGAAGAGATCGAAAGCAAAACACCCAAAATCCGAAATTCTAGATCCAAGAATCATTACCTTGATTTGGAGTGAAGAAACCGATTTAGATGATGATTAATCCAACTTAGGAGCTTGAAGATGAAGCTAGATGATTGCAGCTCGACAAGACCTTTCCGAATCGCCCGAGCTCGTCCAAAATGATTGAGAAATGAAGAAATGACGAAAGTTGGACCGAACTGTCCTATTTATACTGTCCCAGCTTAGCGCGCGCTAACTCCTGATGTTAGCGTGCGCTAACGCGTGTACCGGGTAGTCCAGTACCCACTGACTGAATCGTTAGCGTGCGCTAAGTACCTTTGGTAGCGTGCGCTAACAGCCTGTCCTTAGCGTACGTTAACCTTATGTTAGCGTGCGCTACCTGATAGTTGGTATCCAAAGTCCTGGAGTCCGAACCTCATCCTCGATGCGAGCGCGCTGGCGTGCGCTACTCAAGTCTTAGCGTGCGTTACCGGCATAGTTAGCGACGCTGCCACCACTCGTAGCGTGCGCTCACAATTTCCAAAATCAGCCCGGTACCTTACGGGTATGCCGCCTCACTTGCGCTAGCGTGCGCTAAATCTGAGTCATAACGTGCGTTACATGCACCTCATTAGCGCGCGCTAACTACCATGGGTAGCGTGCGCTACCTCTCAAACTGCAAATAAAAACATGATGATGATGACGACAACAATCTCGGCTCGATCTCAAACAGTGATGATCCCAAAATACGCCGAATGGTGAACATAGTTGATCAATATGAATGATGAATGATTATTACCGAGTGAAAAATTTCGAGTGACGATTCTTGAATGATAATAAATGAATTCACAACCGGGTATTACATACTCCCCCCCTTAAAAAGAGTTTCGTCCTCGAAACTGAGGGTAAACAACTCGGGATATGAACTATCCATCACGATCTGAAAACAATAACGCCCAAATAGTCCTCGGGACCAAATCAACCGCAAGCCCAAGTCCCCAAGACTTGACGTCTCGAAACACAGTGAACGATTTCCCAAATTATCACAAAATCTCGAGCACAACGTCGAAGGGATGAACTCCCAACAAATGACCCAGATCTCAAGATTCTCGAGTATGATCATAATAAGATAGATCAACAATAAATGATCCACAGTCACGATACATTATTACTGATAGATTAACACAGTCATCCAAAAACAAGGTTACACCTCAAATGTACCCAACATCGATATCCTCCCACATCATCGATTTCCTCTATCTCAACGATTTAAGGTATATCCGACGATGAACTCGCCGCTAACTAAGACCTCAGAAGGTCACGAGAATGAAAGTGACAAAAATGAATGATGAATGATAAATGACTACAAATCTGACACGGATTTAGAATGACTCACCAAGGCGAATTACTAATGTCATGAGTGATAGTTCCTGAAGTGATTGGAACCGCCGTTCCTCGTGAATTGAATGATAAACCGATAATTATGAGTCCCAACATGATTGATATACATGATGAATGAATTATGTGAATGAATGAACGACAATGAAATGAATGATTATCCTCCTACCGAGCAAGAATTAACTTACTCAAAACTGGTGATGAATGTCCTTACCTCGGGCTCTCGAAGCCTGATAGGGCCCCCTGGAAGAAGTATGGACTGGAGTAACAAAATCCCTCGAGGCTCTTGAGCTCTCTTGAGATTTACTGGCGCTAGAACCCCTGCAGTATTTCTGCCGGTGTCCCTGCCTCCCACACAGAAAACACACAATAGCTGGCACCGTACACCGGGTACTAACGTGACTCTTTGAATCACGATTAAAGCAAGCGGCAGTCGAACTCGCCGCTCGAGAGGAAGATCTTGTCCCAAAGACGAAGACGACTAGAAAATGACCCTTGGATGACGGAGCCCGATGTCCCTCCGAACGAGCCGGCATTCTAGTCCTCTCACTGAAGAAATCAAGGATGCTTATGAGTAAGCTCCTTGATCAAAAGCTCTGCTCCAAGAGCCTTCCGATGAACTCACTAAGTGAATTACAATTGTGATTGAACAATCGCATCCTCAATCATGGATTTAGCCTCTTGCTAAAATACTTAATTTTATCCGCCTCAAGACGGATAATCGACGAAGCAAATCAAGTAGTCCTGAAATTTCTCAAAGAATGACAATAACACCCTCGTCCTCGTCGGGTTCGGGGTTCAAAACCTCCGACAACTTGGCTTCACGAAGTGGAGCCGGATAATACCTCTCTAACATGAGAGTCTTGAACTCGCTCCAAATACAATCACGATCGATGGGTTTCTGAAAGCCACCACGAATGAGCGCCCTTACTCAAGTAATAAGCCGCTACGCCACTTTACTCTCCTCCGGACACTGAACCATGTCGAAGAGTTTATCAAAATGCTCGAGCCAATGAACAATATCAGCTGGTTCCGACGAACCCTCAAAAGTAGGCGGCATCTGACGAGAGATATCGCTAACAATCTGATTCACTCCTCCAGTCTGTCCATGAAATGGCACCTGGCATCCCTGTTGCGGTGGACCACGAACCATCGAGGTCTGCATGGTCTCCACTATCCGCGTCATCTGAGTCATCTAGGCCATCATGCCCTGCATAAATATGAATGGATCAACCCGGACACCTTCCGAGTGAGATGCCTCTCGGGTACGACTCCCTGACAGTGAATGATTATCTGCTGATGAATGAGTAGCCTCGCTATTTGATGAATTAATGATATCCCTCGCGTTCGTGTGGGCATGCACACGAGATCCCGGGTTCCGGCCCGCACCGCGGCCTCTTCCCCTGCGTCCTCTGACAGCTCTATCCATACTGAAGTAGGAAAGTCACATGATGATTATAGATTCCGCATGAATATCGCATTATGATTACGTTACAGAGTGACAATAATGAGCATACACGCTCTAACACAATGAATGCATTAATGATTTAATGAAATGATCATCGACATTATGTCAGGGTATGATAAGACCGTATGAAACATCAAATGAGGTAACATGATTGCCTGATGAAATTCCTGAAATGATTACCTTGAACAAGTTAACAAGGTTGAAAATTCGATCCTCAAGATCAACAACTGAACCGTGAGATGGGCTGAATGATTAATGAAGTAACTGAACAATGAGATCGATGAATGAGGAATGAATTAACCGAGCAATGAGATTGGTGACGGACGAGTGAATTAGCTAAACGATGAGATTAATTGAGTGATGAATGAATTAGCTGAACGGTGAGGTTAATTGAGTGATGAACGAAGCAACTGAGTAATTGATATTGACTGAATGATGAATGAATTAACTGAGTGATGAATTAACTGAGTAATGATATTGACTGAGTGATGAATGAATTATCTGAGCGATGAATTAATTGAGTAATGATATTGACTGAGTGATGAATGAATTATCTGAGCGATGAATTAACTGAGTAATGATATTGACTGAGTGATGAATGAATTAACATGATCGACAAGATCAGAATGATGATTGAGGATTATTAACTGATGAATGAGTTGATCCTTAATGCTTACACAAGCCACACGTGTCCCAAAACAATTAGTCATGAATCAATCATAACACTAATATCGCATAGGCATGAACAATTAATGACATGATGAATGTATGAACATAAAGAGAATCGAGTCCTTACACAGGTCATACGAAGCTTCGAGGTCTCGCGATACTAGTCTTCACTGACGACGACTCGATGAATGAATGACTCGTGCAGTCGTACTAATATTATGACTCACAAAACCTGACTGACTAGATTGTCATAACCTGACAATCCCACTACTACCGCGTCGGTAGGACTACATAACTCACATCTCAGGGTATTTCACAACCCAAAGCTCTGATACCATTTCTGTAACACCCCCAAATCCTATTGGGTTATTACAGTGCCGTGGACCCCACACCAGGAGATCCACCAGGCAAACATGACTAATATACATTAAATTGAACAACAAGGGAAACTCATAGTCCTTACCATGATGTCCGACACAATATTCCGATAAGGAATTTCAATGACAAAAGTGGCCTACATGGCCAAAAATGAAATACAACAACATCCACGAACATCTGTTCGGGTAATACAACACGACAACAACTGACAAGACTGGAGTACACTCCAACCGACTGACCGACAAAGAACAACTCGTACTAGTATCGCTCGAATGCCTCGTTGCCATCGTCATGCCCCTGTGTCTCAACTCTCTCCTCGCAAGCACCTAAAACATGAAAACATGTTCCGCCCCCACGGGGTCAGTCATCCAGATAATGAACACCAAATACATGTATAACATGATATGCATCCAAAGGCAGAATGAAACGGTACAATGATAATAATAATACGAGATGCTCACAAATCAAGGTAAAAACCGAGCATTCGTGAAATACTATGCCCACGGCATGCTATTAATACTTGTTCGACAGGTTAGAACATAAGTGCCCGACGGCGAATCAAAATCACAGAATACCACAATGAATTACAAGACGTGAACCAAACCAGGACTGAATTAATTATGAATCACAATGCCCGAAGGCTCCAATGAAATTACCAGGACAATAGTAAAGGCCTGAAAGCCATTCAGCGGAAATTAACAAATATCACAAACACCGGAAGTCAAAACAGCCCGAAGCTGTAACAATGAGGGCCGAAGCCACGGCACGAAGCCGTATCACAATGAGGGCCGAAGCCACGGCACGAAGCCGTATCACAATGAGGGCCGAAGCCACGGCATCCAGCCGTATCACAATTAGGGCCGAAGCCACGGCATCCAGCCGTATCACAATTAGGGCCGAAGCCACGGCATCCAGCCGTATCACAATTAGGGCCGAAGCCACGGCACGAAGCCGTATCACAATTAGGGCCGAAGCCACGGCACGAAGCCGTATCACAATGAATGATAGTGTGCTGCCTTGAGTCGGCCAACACGGTGATAGTAACACACGGATAGACACCGTCCTTGACAGTCCCAAATTAACACCTCGATTGCCTTAGAATGGCCAACCGACAACAATGATGCAGCGGATGATTGAACACTTCGATTTGCCTGAGAACGGCCAATCGATAACAATGATGCGATGAATGAGTGAATACCTCGATTGCCTTAGAAAGGTCAATCGATAACAATAATACGATGAATGAGTGAATACCTCGATTGCCTTAGAAAGGTCAATCGATAACAATGATACGATGAATGAGTGAATACCTCGATTGCCTTAGAAAGGTCAATCGATAACAATGATTTAGTGAATGATTGAACATTTCGATTTGCCTGAGAACGGCAATTCGATAACAACGATATGAAGGATGCCTCGGCACCTTTAATCGGTTCCCGACGACGAAGATGAGAAATGAATAAGCCAATGCCTTAAATCGGCCTGTACAGTTTTAATGACGATCCAAACAGGAATAACAATGATCTCAACGATGTCTTAAATTGACATCTATATTAACAACAATCGATACATCGATACCGCGAACCGGCTATCGACAATGACATTAATGATGAGTATTACAATGCCTTGAATCGGCCGTTAACGAACAACAATAACATTTGGCAAAATTGCCGGAAGGTATCGTATCGAACGATCTCTTGATATCAATGAATTCATGAAGAGACTAAGTCTCGGAATGATACAACACATTCATACACATACATGATGACATTAGCTCATTGACCAGTACAAGTATAAAACTTGCCTCAAACCGAAGGCGAGAAGGTACTTCCACGATCAACGTCCTTAATGAAATTACCGGCCGCTTGAACAACCTTAAACAACACAAAAACCAACAATTCTCTTAATACATGAATCAAGCATGATCACAACCAACTCAAAAGTCGATACAACAATACCCGAAACTCATTGGGGCATTTACACAAACGCGTTGTAAACAATCTCCAATTGTTTACAACCAAAACTCAATTACATCCGAAACCAACTCCCAATGAATGATTCAAATCCACAAAAACTCATGAATACTATCAACAATCCAATAGGAATACTTAAAACGATATTACAACAACATTTAGTCGAAAACCCCCAAAATTCCAAAGTCAACCCGTAAGGGTTCTTGAACAATTCCTCAATTATTCATAAATTCCGAAAATTATACCAATGAATCCGTAGAAATACATGTAACCAAGATAGATAATCCATATCTAACATATTCCAACATAATATCGATTTACACGAAGAGATCGATAGCAAAACACCCAAAATCCGAAATTCTAGATCCAAGAATCATTACCTTGATTTGGAGTGAAGAAACCGATTTAGATGATGATTAATCCAACTTAGGAGCTTGAAGATGAAGCTAGATGATTGCGCTCGACAAGACCTTTCCGAATCGCCCGAGCTCGTCCAAAATGATTGAGAAATGAAGAAATGACGAAAGTTGGACCGAATCGCCCTATTTATCTTGTCCCGACTTAGCGCGCTAACTCGATGTTAGCGTGCGCTAACGCGTGTGCCGGTAGTCCGGTACCCATCGACCGATCGTTAGCGTGCGCTAAGTACCTTTGGTAGCGTGCGCTAACGGCTGTCCTTAGCGTACGTTAACCTTATGTTAGCGTGCGCTACACGATAGTTGGTATCCAAAGTCACGGAGTCCGTAACCTCATGTCCTCGATGCGGCGCGCTGGCGTGCGCTACTCGAAGTCTTAGCGTGCGTTACCGGCATAGTTAGCGACGCTATTTACCACTCGTGGCGTGCGCTACAATTTCCAAAATCAGCCCGGTACCTTACGGGTATGCGCCTCACTTGCGCTAGCGTGCGCTAAAACTGAGTCATAACGTGCGTTACATGCACCTCATTAGCGCGCGCTAACTACCATGGGTAGCGTGCGCTACCTCTCAAACTGCAAATAAAAACATGATGATGATGACGACAACAATCTCGGCTCGATCTCAAACAGTGATGATCCCAAAATACGCCGAATGGTGAACATAGTTGACTGAATATGAATGATGAATGATTATTACTGAGTGAAAAAATTTCTGAGTGACAGTTACTGAATGATAATAAATGAATTCACAACCGGGTATTACATATGTAGTCTTTCTCGAATGAACTATCACCAAATGGTCGGAATTTGAGCGTTTTTTTACGGTTTTATACATAGTTTTTGGTGCCCTATTTTCGTAACCGAAAAATTATTTCGGAATCAGACGAATTTATACCAAAATGATCCTACATGTGATGTAAGATTGTTCATGCAGTCTTTCTCGAATGAACTATCACCAAATGGTCGGAATTTGAGCGTCTTTTTACGGTTTTATACATAGTTTTTGGTGCCCAATTTTGGTAACCGAAAAATTATTTCGGAATCAGACGAATTTATACCAAAATGATCCTACATGTGATGTAAGATTGTTCATGCAGTCTTTCTCGAATGAACTATTACCAAATGGTCGGAATTTGAGCATCTTTTTACGGTTTTATACATAGTTTTTGGTGCTCAATTTTCGTAACCGAAAAATTGTTTCAGAATCGGACGAATTTCTACCAGAATGATCCTACATGTGATATAAGATTGTTCATGCAGTCTTTCTCGAATGAACTATCACTAAATGATCGGAATTTGAGCTTCTTTTTACGGTTTTATACATTATTTTTGGTGCCCAATTTTCGTAACCGAAAAATTGTTTCCGAATCTGACGAATTTCTACCAGAATGCTCCTACATGTGATATAAGATTGTTCATGCAGTCTTTCTCGAATGAACTATCACCAAATGGTCGGAATTTGAGCGTCTTTTTATGGTTTTATATAGAGTTTTTAGTGCTCAATTTTCGTAACCGAAAAATTGTTTTAGAATCGGATGAATTTCTACCAGAATGCTCCTACATGTGATCTAAGATTGTTTATGCAGTCTTTCTCGAATGAACTATCACCAAATGGTCAGAATTTGAGCGTTTTTTTACGGTTTTATACATAGTTTTTGGTGCCCAATTTTCGTAGAATCAAAATTATTTGGAATCATTTAATTTATACCAAAATGATCCTACATGTGATGTAAGATTGTTCATGCAGTCTTTCTCGAATGAACTATCACCAAATGGTCGGAATTTGAGCGTCTTTTTACGGTTTTATACATAGTTTTTTGTGCCCAATTTTGGTAACCGAAAAATTATTTCGAATCGATTTAATTTATACCAAAATGATCCTACATGTGATGTAAGATTGTTCATGCAGTCTTTCTCGAATGAACTATCACCAAATGGTCGGAATTTGAGCGTCTTTTTACGGTTTTATACATAGTTTTTTGTGCCCAATTTTGGTAACCGAAAAATTATTTCGGAATCAGACGAATTTATACCAAAATGATCCTACATGTGATGTAAGATTGTTCATGCAGTCTTTCTCGAATGAACTATCACCAAATGGTCGGAATTTGAGCGTCTTTTTACGGTTTTATACATTATTTTTGGTGCTCAATTTTCGTAACCGAAAAATTGTTTCCGAATCTGACGAATTTCTACCAGAATGCTTCTACATGTGATCTAAGATTGTTCATGCAGTCTTTCTCGAATGAACTATCACCAAATGGTCGGAATTTGAGCGTTTTTTTACGGTTTTATACATAGTTTTTGGTGCCCAATTTTCGTAACCGAAAAACTATTTCGGAATCAGACGAATTTATACCAAAATGATCCTACATGTGATGTAAGATTGTTAATGCAGTCTTTCTCGAATGAACTATCACCAAATGGTCGGAATTTGAGCATCTTTTTACGGTTTTATACATAGTTTTTGGTGCTCAATTTTCGTAACCGAAAAATTGTTTCAGAATCGGACGAATTTCTACCAGAATGCTCCTACATGTGATATAAGATTGTTCATGCAGTCTTTCTCGAATGAACTATCACTAAATGATCGGAATTTGAGCTTCTTTTTACGGTTTTATACATTATTTTTTGTGCCCAATTTTCGTAACCGAAAAATTGTTTCGAATCGGCAATTTCTACCAGAATGCTCCTACATGTGATATAAGATTGTTCATGCAGTCTTTCTCGAATGAACTATCACCAAATGGTCGGAATTTGAGCGTCTTTTTATGGTTTTATACAGAGTTTTTGGTGCTCAATTTTCGTAACCGAAAAATTGTTTTAGAATCGGATGAATTTCTACCAGAATGCTCCTACATGTGATCTAAGTTTGTTTATGCAGTCTTTCTCGAATGAACTATCACCAAATGGTCGGAATTTGAGCGTTTTTTTACGGTTTTATACATAGTTTTTGGTGCCCAATTTTCGTAACCGAAAAATTATTTCGGAATCAGACGAATTTATACCAAAATGATCCTACATGTGATGTAAGATTGTTCATGCAGTCTTTCTCGAATGAACTATCACCAAATGGTCGGAATTTGAGCGTCTTTTGACGGTTTTATACATAGTTTTTTGTGCCCAATTTTGGTAACCGAAAAATTATTTCGGAATCAGACGAATTTATACCAAAATGATCCTACATGTGATGTAAGATTGTTCATGCAGTCTTTCTCGAATGAACTATCACCAAATGGTCAAAATTTGAGCGTCTTTTTACGGTTTTATACATAGTTTTTGGTGCTCAATTTTCGTAAACGAAAAATTGTTTTAGAATCGGACGAATTTCTATCAGAATGCTCCTACATGTGATATAATAATGTTCATGCAGTCTTTCTCGAATGAACTATCACTAAATGATCGGAATTTGAGCTTCTATTTACGGTTTTATACATTATTTTTGGTGCCCAATTTTCGTAACCGAAAAATTGTTTCTGAATCGGATGAATTTCTACCAGAATGCTCCTACATGTGATATAAGATTGTTCATGCAGTCTTTCTCGAATGAACTATCACCAAATGGTCGGAATTTGAGCTTCTTTTTACGGTTTTATACATAGTTTTTGGTGCTCAATTTTCGTAACGGAAAAATTGTTTTAGAATCGGATGAATTTCTACCAGAATGCTCCTACATGTGATCTAAGATTGTTTATGTAGTCTTTCTCGAATGAACTATCACCAAATGGTCAGAATTTGAGCATTTTTTACGGTTTTATACTTAGTTCTTGGTGCTCAATTTTCGTAACCGAAAAATTGTTTCAGAATCGGACGAATTTCTACCAAAATGCTCCTACATGTGATATAAGATTGTTCATGCAGTCTTTCTCGAATGAACTATCATTAAATGATCGGAATTTCAGCTTCTTTTTACGGTTTTATACATTATTTTTGGTGCCTAATTTTCGTAACCGAAAAATAATTTCCGAATCGGACTAATTTCTACCAGAATGCTCCTACATGTGATATAAGATTGTTCATGCAGTCTTTCTCGAATGAACTATCACCAAATGGTCGGAATTTGAGCTTCTTTTTACGGTTTTATACATTATTTTGGTGCCCAATTTTCGTAACCGAAAAATTGTTTCAAAATCGGACTAATTTCTACCAGAATGCTCCTACATGTGATATAAGATTGTTCATGCAGTCTTTCTCGAATGAACTATCACCAAATAATCGGAATTTGAGCTTCTTTTTACGGTTTTATACATAGTTTTTGGTGCTCAATTTTCGTAACCGAAAAATTGTTTTAGAATCGGATGAATTTCTACCAGAATGCTCCTACATGTGATCTAAGATTGTTTATGTAGTCTTTCTCGAATGAACTATCACCAAATGGTCGGAATTTGAGCGTTTTTTTACGGTTTTATACATAGTTTTTGGAGCCCAATTTTTGTAACCGAAAAATTATTTCGGAATCAGACGAATTTATACCAAAATGATCCTACATGTGATGTAAGATTGTTCATGCAGTCTTTCTCGACTGAACTATCACCAAATGGTCGGAATTTGAGCGTCTTTTTTGTAATATCCGGAATTTCTACTACTGATGTTTAATATTATTTTATCCGAGTTATATTGTACAGCGTGGAATCTGTATAGTAGAGATAAAATAAATAAAGGACTGAGATATCAGTATCGGTATAATTGTCGTATTTGGTCGACAATTACATTTGAGGATATTGTGTATCAGGTTGTCGTACTTTTGATATTGGGTATATCGTATGATGATATTATGGGATTCAGTGTTTGTGTTCAGTGTGTCTTATGTTCGCTTTTGGTATGTCGAGACGTTGGACAAGAACTGCGGAAAATGGCTAAGTATAGCCTTATTAGCGCACGCTGATATTCATGCATAACGCACGCTATCGCGAGATTAGCGACGCTACGTTTATAGGTTAGCGACGCTAGTGCGCAGATCGGAAGGAATCTGCGTGTGGACCGGCCGCTTTGGCGCACGTTACGGTAAGTCAACGGTTGTTGTCACGAAGTATTAGCGCACGCTAAAATATTAGGCTTAGCGCACGCTAACTATGTATCGATCAACAAGGAATCTTATCCTTGCCGAGATCTTTGTCGAATGTGGGGGCGAGTGGTAGGTGAACACCGTAGCTAGTCAACTTCGGATAGCGCACGCTAAGATAAATGACTTGCGACGCTAAGCAGGATGTTTTACGTGCGTTAATGCATGGGCATTACGTCGTAAGTTAGTTCTGAAGAAAGGCAGTAGCCTCTGGGCTTCGATAGCGCACGCTAACAAAGTCATTTAGCGCACGCTAAGGCGGTAGCGCACGCTAAACATGAGATGTTAGCGCACGCTAATAATGAATATTATAAAAAGGGACAGAAGGGTGTTATGAAGCATTTCGTCCATTCCTTCCTTGTAACCGAGAGAGAGAGAGTTTTTAGAGAGAGGTTTGAGGTCCCAAACACTGAGAGATGATGATCTTTAACAAGATTAAAGATGGAAATCATGGAGGAAAGCTTTGTTCTTGAAATCATTGGTGATTCTTGGAAATCAATCCTTTCCTTTAAAAAAAAAGGTAATTACTCTTCACTTTGAGATTTCGTTTTGGATTGTATATGATGTTCTTGAGTTGATGATTATCATATAAACAAGTTGATGAGCATGACAACGAGTTGGATTACCGTACTAAGTTAGTGTTGTTATCAATATATGAGTATTGATATGTTTCATATGGTTTTGGATGGAATTCAAGATATATGTTGATGTAATTCCCTTCTTCAATTCGGATTTTTGATGTTTTGTCGTTGGTTACTCCGCATGGTAACGATTATGGTGATGCTACTGTGATTCTTGAAGTTATATGAATTGTATGTTGAAGAACATGATGAATAAGAATTTTTAGATGTTAGAACACATCGGATTTTATCATTTTATGGATCATGAACGTGAATTTGGATAATTCGTGTTCTTGAAGAGCTATTAAATTATATGTCATGATTGTTATGAAAACCTTAATCTCGAGATGAGTTGATCATTGTCATGATGGAAGTGTTAGACGATGCTTGAAATGCATGCCACCGCCTGACATTAGCGCACGCTACGTTCTTGCCAGCGCGCTAACGGGAGCAACTTAGCGCACGCTACGTAGGTGATTAACGTGCGCTAAGTAGGCAGACAGTGCAGTATTTTTTGTGTTTTGATTAGGAATTCGTGATGGTTTGACTTGGTTGGTTCTGACTGTGTTTATTCGAGGTTGTGTTGAACCGTTGAGTTCGATTGGTTAGTTTTCTCAGTCGTTGACCGTTATCGGATATGTGTTATTTGATTTCTTCGATAGGTTGAGATTTTTGATCGGTGATTATAGCCGGATATTGCGGTCGTGTTCGAGTATGTCTATTGTATTGCTTTTGATCGAGGCTGAGGAGCTCGTAAATAAAGGCGATGTGTTCGGCAGCAGCTTCGTGGTATCGGTATCGAGGCAAGTTATTACTTGCTCAGTTATAATATTTAATGAATGGTTTCAGTTTCATTTCGTTTATAATGCATATAGCGATGATTATTATTGTGAACTCTGGGTATTCGGATCGCATATCGTTCTTTCAATTCTGGGAGATAAATCATAATGTATATGATTATCTCAGTTATTGGTATGTTCGAGTATCAAGGTTACATTATGGTAAAGACGAGGATATGAGTATCTATAGTTCATTGTTCGTTTGGATCGCCGAGCATTGAGGATAATCGTCGGTGATGATTGGACATCGAGATTTCTCCCGAAGGACTCGGGCAAGTATCTTATATCGATTCAGTTAGAGTTAGTGATTTGATCATGCGTATTATCATTCATGTTGTCGAACATGAGGTCGTCTTAATTGATTTGTCATATTGTCGTTCATGTTGCGTTGTTCATGATGATGAACATATTGTTTTGCATATGTGTATGCATATTGTGTTGTTTATGTTGTGTTGATCCGATGGGATCGCGCGATCTATGCTGAGGGCGCTGGATCGGATGTGTAATACCCTCGCCTTTAATATTATATTCCATGATTTAAGTTAAGTATTTTCGCACCATATCTGTGATGTTGTAATAAGTACCGACGAATTATGTTAGATTGGATTCATGGTCATTCATACTATATTAGTTGTTGGGTGATATTGCGAGAATTCCATTTATGATTGTTATAGTACTTAACGTACGTTAACATGTATTCTTAACGTACGCTATATAGGCCGCCTTACGTACGTAATATCGATGCGTTAACGTCGTAATGCGGAAGATCCTCGGCAATCCGCCTTTGGCGGGTGGGGTCGAGCAAGGGTAGGTGGTCGAGTCGATCGCGGCGGCCAAGTCAACGGCTATTACGTGCGTAATGGCATTTGCTGGTTACGTGCATGTAAGCTGCGTGTTTTTAGACAGAGAGTTTGATGAAATTGGTTACGTCGTAATGATCATAAGATTACGTGCGTAAAGGCTATAACGTCGTTAACCACGTTCGTTAACGCACGTAATGACAAGTTCGGATTATAAATGTATGACTTGCCATTTACTTCCTACTCGACCTCTTTCAATCTCCCAACTTAGGAGCGATTCCTTTCCCTTCCAACTTCATTTCTAAGCCTTCCTAACTTGTGTTGGAGCTTCAACACTTGATTGGTGACTTGGAGAGCTAGAGATTGAAGTGTATTCCTTGGAGTGTTGGTGTTGTTCTTCATTTTAAGGTTGGTCTTTCTTTAACTCATATCAATTCCATGCTTATGATGATGTTAGTAGATAAATACTTCACATAATGTTAGTTTAAACTAGTGTAAACATGATAAGTTAATTGAATCATACTCAAACCAAGTGAAGATTAACTTTGAAGGTATTAGTGTTACTTCTTGATGTAAATAACTTCATAATGTGATTGTGTTGATAATGATATACATAAAACCTGAGGTATAGCATGATAATCGGAAGTTGATTTTAGTCTCAACACTAGGAACATGTTAGGGATGATATCCTTAATGATTAAAAGTAAGAAATGTTAAATTGGTCTTGAACATTCTATTGATTCTTGAAGGTAGTATGAAACCATGAATTTTGGCCTCTAAAACCTTTGTAATAAAATTGTTGGAAAGATGATATTAATCCTTTGTAGATGATCCTTGTTAGATGAATGAAGTTACTTCAAAAATATCAAGTATTCAATGATATAACTAGGCTTTTAATAAATTCTTCAAAGTAAAACAATGAATGTTGATAGAAGGAAGTTGTAATCTTCATATGTTCGAATCTATCGATTTCGTTAAAGGGCGTTAATCGCTACATTGATAGGTTGATAATGTTCTTTAGAGAATTGTGATGATACAAATGCGGTAGATGAATAGCCGAATTCCATTCCATTAATCCATGCATGTCAAGGGGCGTAATTTAAGATGATGTTCTTAATTCACTAAAAACTTAAACTTATGTTTCATATAGTAATCAAGTTTTGAATGAAATCGTTGGTAAATAATGAAGAATGTAATTAAACAAAAATTATATCGTAATTGGAAGTGTCGATGATTTGAAAAAGATATTTTCACGATATTGCATAAATAAACTAGACATCAAGAATTTGACATTAAGGATAGAATATGTAATGATCATGATAAACATACGATGATTTGTAATAAGAACATTAAAATGATCGATAGGATAATCGATTTGTGAATATTGTTTATGCGATAATACCATTATCGTACGAATGTGTTGTTGAATGAATTATATTTCATTCAAGGTTGCTTGTTCGCGTGAGTGTTGTTAGACGAGGATACCGTTCGTTTGACCATTCGAGGAAGGATTATTCGTCTACGGAATTGAGGCAAGTTATCTTGCTTGGTTATAATGATGTGTGGATTCTTATGATGATTATGCATTTCGTGTATATAAACACCTATAAACTTGTGTCTTGTGACTTGAGGTTGTTCTTGATGATGTCCGTTTTCATCATGGGATTGTATACCCAAATTCGTACTTTTGGACCCTTGATATCGTTGAGCTTTGTTGACACTTCGGTGAGTTGTTCGATTTCTTGGAAAAAGTGTAATTCGTTGAGTTTCGTTGTCATGTTGTATCGTGACATCTCTGGAGTCATATCTGCGCGCCGATTGGTTATGTGTAGGATTTTTAGCGGGCACTTGATGATCATGCGTGGAGGTTTTTCCGCATTTAGATCGTGCACACGAGGCGTAGTTCGTGAGGCTAATTAGGTACATTGTCCAACGTATATTACGGATTCCGTATACGGGGTGGACATGTGCGGACACATTTCGGATCGGGCGTCTTTGTGACGTCCGTCTTGAGCCATAGTATGTGGTCGTTCGTATATTTGGTTATCTTGACGATTGGGTGATTGTTTATACGCCTTCGGGGTATATTCAGTAGTCGGTGAATTTCTTTGAAATCAGTATATATGAATTGTATAATGTCATGAGAATTATTATCATGTATAGCTGACCCTGTGGTTTGGGGCGAAATACTTGTATTTCAGGGCGAGGAAAGGGCAAGGCACAGGAGGAGCACAATGGCGACGGAGGATTCTGATGTATGCTATTTCGGGGGGCCCCGAGTCTTTTGGTTGTTCGGTTATGTTTAAGCGTGACTTTCGTTTTATCTTTGTGTCGGATGAATGTACTAAAACTGGTTAGGTACTGCCCATCGTCATATGGCCTGTACCGTGTTTGGATCCTGTGTATGTTTGCTTGTATTTAAAAATATGAATAACTCATACTCCACACCGGGGTTTTGATAAATATTGTGGTACGGTGCCACGTTGTCAGATTTTAAGTGTATATTGTGATATTGCCTGGTGGGTCAGGGAGGGATCCACGGCCTTTGTAATAGCCACTTTGTTTTGGGTATTACGAGAAGATGGTATCAGAGCGTGTGTTTTTATTTTGAGTCATTGTAGAATCGAAATAGCATCAAGAAAACTTCGTGCCACGTGTAACCTGTGCAAGCGCCTGACCCGTCGAATACGGTATGTTCTCATGAACCATAATTTGATTACTGGCATGATATTGATGATGTATTGTGTAATACCCGGTTGTAATTCAGTCATTATCATTCAGTAAATTCATTCGGTGATTGTCACTCAGTGGATTTTCACTCATTTATAATCATTCATCAATCATATTCTTTCACCGTGTTCACCATTCGGAAAAACTTCGAGTGGTGTATCGTTATTGTTCATTGTTTCAACTTTCCTCATATGAGTTCGACTTTGTTAGATCACCATTAATTTTTGGTAATTCCAAAAATTCTAAATCTTTGCAATATTATAGAGCATCGAGTTAGCTTTCCAATGGTTCAAACGGTGAGTCAATCGGAGTCCGGACGAGAGAGTTATGGTCGTTTTAGCTCACCCGCTCATTTTTCAATTTTGGCGATCACCGCCGAGCGACTCGGCCGTGTCGTCCGACACGGCCCGTGCCGTACTCGTCCGGATAATGCGCGATGTACGCCTCGGGACCCGACCGTGTCGTGCAGCAGCGCGGCAGTCGCACCCATACGGATAGGCGTAACCGTCGCGAGGCCCGGCCGTGTGCGGGACACGGTCGAGTCAATCTTGGCGCCGCGGACGGGTCACTGTCGGTAGGACCCTTCGCGCCGCGACCGTGTCATGCCGGACACGGTCGAGTCCCTGCCGGCCAGATGCGCGCCGCGACCGTGTCATGCCGGACACGGTCGAGTCTGGCTGCCGAGTCAACCCCTATAAATTCATTTTTTCTGCATTTCAGCCCATTTTTCTTCCTTTTCTTCACCTTCAACCGAGAGATAAGGCTTGAGGGAGGGTTTTTCCTTCACAAATCATTTGTGTGGTTGATTTTCTTCATCTCTTTTCGATCGTGAAGCCCGGATAATCGACCTAACGCGTGTTCTTCGGATTAAAGTGCTTGAATCTTCAAAGGTAATTCCTTCAACACCTTGAATTTCGATTCTATGTTGAGATATGATGTTTTGGACGTTATAATCATGTTATATGAAGGGACATGTATATGATTACGAGTTTATATAAGGATTCATTGGATTATTGAGGGATTATTCAAGAACACTTTGAATATCGAGTTGAAATTGGGGGTTTTCGATTAATTGTCGTTATAATCACGTTTTCGGATATTCACTTTGGATTATTGATAGTATTCATGAGGTTTTGTGGGTTTGAATCATTCATTGGAAGTTGGTTTCGGATGTAATTGAGTTTTGGTTGTAAACAATTGGAGATTGTTTACAACGCGTTTGTTTTAATGCCCCAATGAGTTTCGGGTATTGTTGTATCGACTTTTGAGTTGGTTGTGATCATGCTTGATTCGTGTATTAAGAGAATTGTTGGTATTTATGTTGTTCAAGGTTGTTCGAGCGGCCGATAATTTCATTAAGGACGTTGATCGTGGAAGTACCTTCTCGCCTTCGGTTTGAGGCAAGTTTTATACTTGTACTAGTCAATGAGATTAATGTCATCATATATGTGTATAAATGTGTTGTATCATTCCGAGACTTAGTCTCTCCACGAATTCATTGATATTAAGAGATCGTTCGATACGATACCTTTCGGCAATTTTGCCAAATATTTATTGTTATTCCTTTTTGGATTGTCATTAAAACTGTACACGCCGATTAAAGGCATTGGCTTATTCATTTCTCACCTTAAGTCGCCGGTAACCGATTAAAGGTACCGAGGCATCCTTCATATCATTGTTATCGAATTGCCGTTCGCAGGCAAATCGAAATGTTCAATCATTCACTATATCATTGTATCGATTGACCGTTCTAAGGCAATCGAGGTATTCAATCATTCATCATATCGTTCACATCGATTAGCCATTATAAGGAAATCGAAGCGCTCAAGCATTCATGAAATCATCCGCTGCATCATTGTCATCGTGCTGGCCGACTCAAGGTAGCACACTATCATTCTCATGAATTCTGTAGTCTACGAATCGTTGTCATTTGTGATTAATTATATTTTTGGAGGCTAGTCTCGGCTAGTGCCTCTTATGGGTAAGTTTGGGGCTTGAACCTTCGCGGTTGGCTTCCCAACACCTACAACTCAGTAGGTCACGGTCGTGTTTATGATCTTATGGGTAAGTTTGGGGCTTGAACCTTCGCGATTGGCTTCCCAACACCTACAACTCAGTAGGTCACGGTCGTGTTTATGATCTTATGGGTAAGTTTGGGGCTTGAACCTTCGCGGTTGGCTTCCCAACACCTACAACTCAGTAGGTCACGATCGTGTTTATGATCTTATGGGTAAGTTTGGGGCTTGAACCTTCGCGGTTGGCTTCCCAACACCTACAACTCGGTAGAGTCACGGTCGTGGTTATGACCTTATTAGCCCTCATTAATTATAGCTTCGGGCTATTAGGTTTCATGTGAATGTGATATTTGTGACTTGGTGAGTGGCTTTGAGGCCTTTGTGATTGTCTTGATAATTTCATTGGGGCCTTCGGGCATTGTGATTCATGTTTAATTCAGTTCTTGATGGATTCATGTTGTGTAATTCATTGCGATATTCGGGATTTTGATTCGCCGTTGGGCATTTATGTTCTAACATCGAGCAATTATTAATAGTATGCCGTGGGCATAGTATTTCACGAATGCTCGGTTCTTACATTGGTTTGTGAGCATCTCGTACTATTATTATCATTGTACCGTTTCATTACGCCTTTGGATGCATATCATGTTATACATGTATTTGATGTTCATTATACGGATGGCCCGACCGTGGGCGGAACATGTTTTCATGTTTTAGGTGCTTGCGAGGAGAGTTGAGACATAGGGGCATGACGTTGGCGGCGAGGCATTCGGCGATACTAGTCCGAGTTGTTCATTGTTGGTCGATCGATTGGAGTGTACTCCGGTCTTGTCGATTGTTGTCGTGTTGTATTACCCGACAGATGTTCGTGGATCCGTTGTATTTCATTTTGGCCATGTAGGCCACTTTTGTCGTCGAAATTCCTTATCGGAATATTGTGTCGGATATCATGGTAGGGACTATGATTTTCCCTTGTTGTTTAATTTAATGTATTATAGTCATGTTTGCTGGTGGATCTCTGGTGTGGGGTCCACGGCCTGTAATAACCGATAGGATTTGGGGTGTTACGAAATGGTATCGAGAGATTTGGGTTGTGTAATACCGATATGTGAGTTATGTGGTCCTACCGTCGCGGTAGTAGTGGGATTGTCAGGTTATGACAATCTAGTCGATCAGTTTTGTGAGTCGTAATATTAGTGCGACGCACGAGTCATTCATTCATCGAGTCGCGTCGGTGAAGACTAGTATCGCGAGACCTCGAAGCTTCGTATGACCTGTGTAAGGACTCGATTCTCTTTATGTTCATACATTCATCATGTCATTAATTATTCATGCTTTGTGGAAACATATATGTGATATTATTGTTATGATTAATTCATGACTAATTGTTTTGGAGCACGTGTGACCTGTATAAGTGCTAAGGATCAACTCATTCACCAGTTAATAATCCTCAATCATCATTTTGATCTTGTCGATCAAGTTAATTCATTCATCACTCAGTTAATTCATTCATCACTCAGTTAATATCATTCATCACTCAGTTAATTCATTCACCACTTAGATAATTCATTCATCACTCAGTCAATATCAATACTCAGTTAATTCATTCATCACCTAGATAATTCATTCATCACTCAGTTAATCTCATCGTTCCATTAATTCATTCATCACTCAGTCAATATCATCGTTCAGTTAATTCATTCATCACCCAGCCAATCTCATCGTTTAGTTAATTCGTTCATCACTCAGTCAATCTCATTGTTCAGTTAATTCATTAATCATCCAGTCCATCTCACGGTTCAGTTGTTGATCTTGTGGATCGAATTTTCAACCTTGTTAACTTATTCAAGGTAAGCATTTCAGGAATTTCATCAGATAATCATGTTACCTCACCTGATCTTTCATACGATCTTATCATATTCCGACGTAATGTCGACGATCATTTCATTGCATCATTAATGCATTCATTGTCTTCGAGTGTGTATTTTCATTTTTATCATTACATCACGTAATCATAATGCGATATTCATGCGGAATCTATAATTATCATGTGGCTTTCTGCTTCGGTATGGATAGAGTCATCGGAGAGGACGCATGGGAAGAGGCGCGATGCGGGCCGTAACTCGGGATCTCGTGTACATACCACGCGAACGCAAGGGATATCATTAATTCATCAAATAGCGAGTCTACTCATTCACCATCGGATAATCATTCACTTTCAGGAGCCGTGCAGAGGCATCTCACTCGGAAGGTGTTCGAGTTGACCCATTCATATTTATGCAGGCATGATGGCCCAAATGACTCGGATGACGCGGATAGTGGAGACCATGCAGACCTCGATGGTTCGTGGTCCACCGCAACAGGGATTTCAGGTGCCGTTTCATGGACAGACCGGGGAGTGAATCAGATTGTTGGCGATATCTCTCGTCGAGGCCGCCTACTTTTGAGGGTTCATCGGAACCGGTGATATTGTTCATTGGCTTGAGCATTTTGATAAACTCTTCGACATGGTTCAAGATCAGGAGGAGAGTAAAGTGGCGGTAGCGGCTTACTACTTGAGTAAGGGTGCTTATTCTTGGTGGCTTTCTGTGAAACCCACCGATCGCGATTGTGGTTGGAGTGAGTTCAAGACCCTCATGTTAGAGAGGTATTATCCGGCTCCACTTCGTGAAGCCAAGTTGTCAGAGGTTTTGAACCCCGAACCCGTCGAGGACGAGGGTGTTATTGCCATTCCGAGAAGTTCCAGGGACTACTTGATTTGCTTCGTCGATTATCCGTATTGAGGCGGATAAGATCAAATATTTTAGCAAGAGGCTAAATCCGCGATTGAGGATGCAGCTGTTCAATCACAATTGTAATTCACTTAGTGAGTTCATTGGGAAGGCTCTTGGAGCAGAGCTTTTGATCAAGGAGCTTACTCAGAAGCATCCTTCAGTTTCTTCGGGTGAGAGGACTAGAATGCCGGCTCGTTCAGAGGGACATCGGACCCCGTCATCCAAGAAGTCATTTTCTAGTCGTCTTCGTGCGGAGGGAGCGTCCTCTTCTAAGGCCACGAGTTCGACCGTTGTTTGCTTTAACTGTGATGTAATAGGACATCGCAGCACCCGGTGTTCAATGCAGGCCGTTATTTGTTTTCGGTGTGGGCGGCAGGGACACCTTCAGAAATACTGCAGGAGTTCTAGTGCCGGTAGATCTCGAGAGAGCTCAATGGCCTCGAGGGACCTTGTTACTCCAGCTCGTGCTTCATTCAAGGGGTCCTATCAGGCTTTGAGAGCCCGAGGTAAGGACATTCATCTCCGATTTCGAGCAAGTTAATTCTTGTTCGGTAATAGGATAATCATTCATTTCATTGTCGTTCATTCATTCACTTAAGTCATTCATCATATATCAATCAGGTTGAGACTTGTCATCATGAAATTAATCATTTAATTCACGAGGAACAACGGTTCCAATAATTTCACTTGAGCTATCACTCATGACGTTATTAATTCACCGTGGTGAGCCATTCTTAATCCTGGTCGGATTTATAGTCAATTATCATTCATCATTCATTTTAGTCACTTTCATTCTCGTGACCTTCTGAGATCATAGTTAGCGGCGAGTTCATCGTCGGATATACCTCTAATCGTTGAGGTACCAAGTCGAGGTATTTTCCGTTTTGGAAGACGGGGGAAGTTGAGTCCGAGATTCATTGGACCGTTTGAAAATTTGGATCGAGTAGGCGAGTTAGCTTATCGATTGGCTTTGCCTCCGGCATTGAGCCGAATTCATAATGTGCTTCACGTCTCTCAGTTGCGGAAGTATGTTGCCGACCCGAGTCACATACTTCAGTTCGACGAAATCGAAATCGCGGATGATCATTCGTACGAGAAGCGTCCGGTACGAGTGTTGGAGCGGCGAATCAAACAGTGGAGAAATAAGTCGATTCCTTTGGTCAAGATTCAGTGGTCTAGACACGGAGTCGAAAAGGCTACTTGGGAACCGAGGATAGTATGCGAGAGAGTTATCCCGAGTTGTTTGACCCTTAGTTTCGGGGACGAAACTCTTTTAAGGGGTGTATGTAATACCGGTTGTAATTCATCATTATCATTCAAGAAATTCATTCGTTGATTGTCACTCGGTGGACTTTCACTCATTTATAATCATTCATCAATCATATTCTTTCACCGTGTTCACCATTCGGAAAAACTTCGAGTGGTGTATCGTTATTGTTCATTGTTTCAACTTTCCTCATATGAGTTCGACTTTGTTAGATCACCATTAATTTTTGGTAATTCCAAAAATTCTAGATCTTGCAATATTATAGAGCATCGAGTTAGCTTTCCAATGGTTCAAACGGTGAGTCAATCGAGTCGGACGAGAGAGTTATGGTCGTTTTAGCTCACCCGCTCATTTTTTCAATTTTGGCGATCACGCCCGAACGACTCGGCCGTGTCGTCCGACACGCGGCCGTGCCGTACTCGTCGGATAATGCCGCAGATGCGCCTCAGGACCCGACCGTGTCGTGCAGCGCGGAAGTCGCACCCTTCCGGATAGGCGAGCGGCAACTGCGCGGAGGCGGCCGTGTGCCGAGGACACGGCCGAGTCAATGCCGAGCGCCGCGACGGGTCCTTGTCGGTAGGACCCTTCGCGCGCGACCGTGTCATGCCGACACGGTCGAGTCCCTGCCGGCCGGATGCGCGCCGCGACCGTGTCATCTTTGGACACGGCCGAGTCTGGCCGCGAGTCAACCCTATAAATTCATTTTTTCGCATTTCACCCATTTTTCTTCCTTTTCTTCACCTTCAACCGAGAGATAAGGCTTGAGGGAGGGTTTTCCTTCACAAATCATTTGGGTGGTTGATTTTCTTCATCTCCTTTCGATCGTGAAGCCCGGATAATCGACCTAACGCGTGTTCTTCGGATTAAAGTGCTTGAATCTTCAAAGGTAATTCCTTCAACACCTTGAATTTCGATTCTATGTTGAGATATGATGTTTTGGACGTTATAATCATGTTATATGAAGGGACATGTATATGATTATGAGTTTATATAAGGATTCATTGGATTATTGAGGGATTATTCAAGAACACTTTGAATATCGAGTTGAAATTGGGGGTTTTCGATTAATTGTCGTTATAATCACGTTTTCGGATATTCACTTTGGATTATTGATAGTATTCATGAGGTTTTGTGGGTTTGAATCATTCATTGGAAGTTGGTTTCGGATGTAATTGAGTTTTGGTTGTAAACAATTGGAGATTGTTTACAACGCGTTTGTTTTAATGCCCCAATGAGTTTCGGGTATTGTTGTATCGACTTTTGAGTTGGTTGTGATCATGCTTGATTCGTGTATTAAGAGAATTGTTGGTATTTATGTTGTTCAAGGTTGTTCGAGCGGCCGATAATTTCATTAAGGACGTTGATCGTGGAAGTACCTTCTCGCCTTCGGTTTGAGGCAAGTTTTATACTTGTACTAGTCAATGAGATTAATGTCATCATATATGTGTATAAATGTGTTGTATCATTCCGAGACTTAGTCTCTCCACGAATTCATTGATATTAAGAGATCGTTCGATACGATACCTTTCGGCAATTTTGCCAAATATTTATTGTTATTCCTTTTTGGATTGTCATTAAAACTATACACGCCGATTAAAGGCATTGGCTTATTCATTTCTCACCTTCGTCGTCGGTAACCGATTAAAGGTACCGAGGCATCCTTCATATCATTGTTATCGAATTGCCGTTCGTAGGCAAATCGAAATGTTCAATCATTCACTATATCATTGTATCGATTGACCGTTCTAAGGCAATCGAGGTATTCAATCATTCATCATATCGTTCACATCGATTAGCCTTTATAAGGAAATCGAAGCGCTCAAGCATTCATGAAATCATCCGCTGCATCATTGTTATCGTGCTGGCCGACTCAAGGTAGCACACTATCATTCTCATGAATTCTGTAGTCTACGAATCGTTGTCATTTGTGATTAATTATATTTTTGGAGGCTAGTCTCGGCTAGTGCCTCTTATGGGTAAGTTTGGGGCTTGAACCTTCGCGGTTGGCTTCCCAACACCTACAACTCAGTAGGTCACGGTCGTGTTTATGATCTTATGGGTAAGTTTGGGGCTTGAACCTTCGCGGTTGGCTTCCCAACACCTACAACTCAGTAGGTCACGGTCGTGTTTATGATCTTATGGGTAAGTTTGGGGCTTGAACCTTCGCGGTTGGCTTCCCAACACCTACAACTCGGTAGGTCACGATCGTGTTTATGATCTTATGGGTAAGTTTGGGGCTTGAACCTTCGCGGTTGGCTTCCCAACACCTACAACTCGGAGGTCACGGTCGTGGTTATGACCTTATTAGCCCTCATTAATTATAGCTTCGGGCTATTAGGTTTCATGTGAATGTGATATTTGACGACTTGGTGAGTGGCTTTCGTGCCTTTGTGATTGTCTTGATAATTTCATTGGGGCCTTCGGGCATTGTGATTCATGTTTAATTCAGTTCTTGATGGATTCATGTTGTGTAATTCATTGCGATATTAAGGATTTTGATTCGCCGTTGGGCATTTATGTTCTAACTGTCGAATGGTATTAATAGTATGCCGTGGGCATAGTATTTCACGAATGCTCGGTTCTTACATTGGTTTGTGAGCATCTCGTACTATTATTATCATTGTACCGTTTCATTCTGCCTTTGGATGCATATCATGTTATACATGTATTTGATGTCCATTATCTGGATGACTGACCCCGTGGGGGCGGAACATGTTTTCATGTTTTTGGTGCTTGCGAGGAGAGAGTTGAGACACAGGGGCATGACGTTGGCGACGAGGCATTCGAGCGATACTAGTCCGAGTTGTTCATTGTTGGTCAGTCAGTTGGAGTGTACTCCGGTCTTGTCAGTTTTTGTCGTGTTGTATTACCCGAACAGATGTTCGTGGATGCTGTTGTATTTCATTTTGGCCATGTAGGCCACTTTTGTCGTCGAAATTCCTTATCGGAATATTGTGTCGGATATCATGGTAGGGACTATGATTTTCCCTTGTTGTTTAATTTAATGTATTATAGTCATGTTTGCCTGGTGGATCTCCTGGTATGGGGTCCACGGCACTGTAATAACCCAATAGGATTTGGGGGTGTTACATATTGGTCTCCTTACTTATCTTGGCATCTTGCTACCATGAGGCAAAATTCATCTGTTTAAAGAGAACCTAAATTAATTATGTGATTGGAATTATTTCGACTTAATGTTGATATGATATTGAGTGTGTAACACTTGTAGTGCCAGTGATTCTTTACAACTGCTTTGTTGGATAGGAAATTCCCTGTTGTTATTAACTTAGCATGAATTATGATTGATAAATCAAACTATACTTGTGACTTGGTTCTTTCAGTATGGAAAGGAACCTTAGAGGCCGTGGCAGAGGGGGACGAGGCCGCGGAAGAGGCCGAATTCCGATACCACGAGCTAACAGACGCGCGAATGTGGAACAGAGTTCCGCAGCGGTGGTCGCCTTCTCGGGACCAATCGCACCACACCGGAGAGAATGCACGTGCCGACCCTTACACCGTGATGCGGGCATGATGGCCTGGATGACCCAAATGGGTGGGTGATGGAAACTATGCAAAGGAATACTACCGGTCGGCGGCGGGGACAACGGCCTCCGCCTTTGGTGCTGGCGGGATCGTGAGCCGGATTATTAGCGACATATCACGTCGGCGACCTCCGACTTTTGAAGGCTCATCGAGCTGCCGACATTGTACCTTTGGATAGAGCATTTCGAGAAACTGTTCGAGATGGTGGAGTGCCCAGAGGAAAATCGAGTTCTTTGTGGTGCCTACTACCTCGGTAAGAGTGCCCATACTTGGTGGCTTCGTGAGGCTGCCGAAGGCGCAAGTACTTGGGAGGAATTCAAGAATCTTATGCTAGATCGTTACTATCTGCACCCTCCGTGAAGCTAAAGCTGTCCGAATTACTAAATCCCGACCCATCGGAAGACGAGGATGTGTTAGTAATTCTGAAAAATTCCAAGCACTTCTCCCTTTTGCTACGTCGGTTGTCCGTTCGGAAGCCGATAAAATCAAATATTTCCTCAAGAGGCTTAAACCCGAATGAGGATGCAATTACTCAATCACCAGCATGCGACCTTAGGAGTTTATTGAGAAGGCTTTGGAGTATGAACTTACCGCGAAGGAGATTTCTAAGCGGCCTCGGTTTTCCAACAAGAGATCCAGGAACTGGACCCAAGGAGACAAAGCCTGGGGTATTCAAGAAACCCCACTGTGCAAATCCTTCCGGCGGCCACCTATGGCACCGAAACCGCGAAACGCACTCTCGGGCAATCGGCTCACTGCCGTGTGTTATAACCGTGGGGACCGAGGGCATATCAGCTCAAGTGTCCAAGCCGGCCGTTGCTGTCACACTTGCGGGAAGAACGGTCATCGCTCGCTATTGCCGGGGTGGACTCGGGCGTGCCTCAGTGGCATCTCTTGCTCCAAGATGCATTCTGCTCAGAACGTGCTCCTCCATCCGCTTCTTACCGGACTAAGGCGAACAAAGGGATGGGCCGTGGGAATCAAGTTGGTACACTCGCAGGGGTTGCAAAACCCGAGTTTACGAGATGAAGAAAGCCGATGATCCGGCCGGCATGATTGCAGGTACTCTCGAGATCCACTCTCGGCCGTTTGTGTTCTTTTTGATACTGGTGCTTCACACTCCTTTTTATCTAGTTCTTGTTTGAGTCGTTTGCATTTGAATCGTGTTATCAATTGTGAACCTTATGTAATTGGTCTACCCGATGGTAGAAGAATTATTGGGAGTCGTGAAGTACTGAATCGTCTGATTAGCATGAACAACCGTGAGTGGTTGTCGACTTGATTGTGGTGGATTTACCTAAAGATGATGTAATCTTGGGTATTGACTGGATGGATCGTCACGATGCCGTCCTTAGCGTCCGTAGCGAATGGTGACCGTCACATCGGATGATGGCGTCGAGTGTATTTTCGGGGTGATAATCCCAATCATTGCAGGAGAGTCATCGCGCTATGAAGGCTATGAGATTCTTGAACCGGGGATGCATTGGTTATTGGTGTTACATGACTAAGACAGTGACCGGCTATCAAATTGGTTGATATTCCGATGGTTCGAGACTATCGGATGTATTCCCAGACGAGCTTCGGGAATACCCCCACGGCGAGAGGTGGAATTCACCATTGAGTTGGAGCCGGGGGCGTCCCCGCTTTAAAGCACCGCACCGTATGGCCCCGGCGAGATGCAGGAATTGAAAAGACAACTCGAAGAATTAGCGAGAAAGGATATGTTCGGCCAGTGCATCCCCTTGGGCGCCGGTGTTATTAAATGCGGAAGAAGGACGGATCATTGCGTTTGTGTATCGATTACGGAGGTGAACAAAGTAACAATTAAGAACAAGTATCCTTTACCTCGCATCGATGATCTATTGGATCAGCTCCAGGAGCATTGTATTTTCCAAGATCGACTTGAGGTCTGGGTACCACCAATTGCGGATTCGAGAGTCTGACGTCTCGAAGACACCTTTTCGCACTCGCTATGGGCATTATGAGTTCGTTGTCATGCCATTCGGACTGACTAATGCACCTGCAGTGTTCATGGAATTGATGAATCGGGTTTCTATTAATTATCTGGATCGTTTTGTAGTCGTTTTTATTGACGATATCTTGGTCTACTCTCGTGATCATGAGGAGCATGAGTGTCACCTCCGCCAGGTTCTCGATGCGTTAAGACGAGAACAACTCTATGGAAAATTTTCTAAGTGTGAATTCTGGATGTCTGAAGTTATTTTTCTGGGTCATGTGATATCAGCAGAAGGAGCAAGAGTAGACCCACAGAAGACGGAAGCTATCCGAGACTGGCTACCCCCGAAGAACGTGAAGGAAGTTCGTAGTTTTCTGGGTCTAGCAGGCTATTACAGACGATTCGTGGAAGGATTTTCCAAAATTGCTCAACCGATGACTAATCTGTTGAGAAAAGATAAGAAGTACTTGTGGTCGGAAGCATGTCAGCAAAGTTTTGATGAACTCAAAGGTCGATTAATTTCAGCACCTGTTTTGGTACTACCTAGAGGAACGGAAGGATTCGCGGTATACAGCGATGCATCGAGGCAGGGCCTTGGCTGCGTGTTAATGCAGGACGGCAAAGTGATCGCCTATGCGTCCAGACAGTTGCGTCCTTACGAGGTCAACTACCCGACTCATGACTTGGAGTTAGCAGCAGTAGTGTTTGCTTTAAAAATCTGGCGCCACTATCTGTATGGAGTTACCTGCCAGATTTTTACGGACCACAAGAGCTTGAAGTATATTTTCACCCAGAAGGAGTTGAATATGAGACAAAGGAGGTGGTTAGAGCTAATCAAAGACTATGATATCGAGATCCTTTATCATCCAGGCAAGGCAAACGTGGTTGCCGATGCCTTGAGCCGCAAGACGGTGCAGGAGCAGATGCTAGCTCGTTTGACCGCCGAGAGGAGTTGCAATTAGAGTTCATGAGACCAGAGATTGAGGTCCGGATACAACGCATTCAGGACAAGCGTGCATGCTTGAGATTTCACCATCCATTGATGAGACGATCGGACGAAACAAATGTCGGACCCATTCTTATCCGAGTCGAGGAGAAATCGATCGGGGAAGGCCCATGGATTTGTGGTTCACGAGGATGGTATTACGCTTTAAAAACCGAGTGTGTGTACCACAGACGAAGAATTGAGGAATACTATTCGAAGGAGGCTCATGCTACCCGTATTCCATACACCCGGATCAAACAAAATGTATAAGGATTTGAAGCGTATTATTGGTGGGGTAACATGAAACGGGAAGTTGCGAATTCGTTTGAAATGTCGACTGTCGCCAGTCAAGATTGAGCATCAACGACCAGCTGGCATGATGAAACCGCTTCCGATTCCCGAGTGGAAGTGGGAAGACATATCGATGGACTTTATTACTAGTTTGCCGACGAGCCGTCGAGGCATGAATACGATTTGGGTGGTTGTGGATCGATTGACTAAATCAGCCCACTTTTTGGAGATCAAGGATACTTGGGGCCCTGAGAAATTGGCCCAATTATTCATCAAAGAGATTGTGAGATCGCATGGCACCCTAAGAGTATTGTATCGATCGGGACGGACGATTCGTGTCGCACTTCCACGGAAGGCGGTTCATCGTGCTATGGGTACAGTTGAACTTGAAGACGGCTTTTCATCCTCAGACCGACGGTCGATCCGAGAGGACAATTCAAACTCTAGAGGATATGTTGAGGGCATGCGCTCTCGATTGGAAGCTTTGGGAAGCCCAATGCCGTTGGTAGAATTCACATACAATAACGGTGGCACGCCTCGATCATGATGGCACCCTATGAGGCATTATATGGTCGTCATTGTAGGTCCCCTTTGTGTTGGGACGAAATATCCGAATCCATTGGTACGGAACCCGATATGTTATTGGCGGCCGCGAGAAGATTTCCACGATCAAGAGCCGTCTATTAACGGCCCAAAGCCGCCAGAAATCATATGCAGATAATCGTCGACGACCACTCGAGTTTGAAGTTGGTGACCATGTACTGGTCAAAGTATCTCCTACTAGAGGGGTTTTCCGATTCGGGAAGAGAGGCAAATTGAGCCCAAGGTATATTGGCCCGTTTGAGATCCTGGAACGAGTAGGCGACCTAGCCTATCGTTTAGCATTACCACCAGCTTTGAGTCGGATTCACAACATATTCCATGTGTCTCAGTTAAGGAAGTATGTTGCTGATCCAGGTCACGTTATTCAATTCGACGAGGTCGAAATAGCCGATGACCATTCGTATGAGGAACAGCCTGTGCAGATACTCGAGAGAAGAATTAAACAGCTGAGGAACAAGACGATTCCCTTACTAAAAATTCAGTGGTCAAGACATGGAGTCGAGGAAGCTACGTGGGAGACTGAAGATAGCATGCGAGAGAGATACCCCGAACTGTTTACCCCTTAGTTTCGGGGACGAAACTCCTTTTAAGGGGGGGAGTATGTAATACCCTCGCCTTTAATATTATATTCCATGATTTAAGTTAAGTATTTTCGCACCATATCTGTGATGTTGTAACAAGTACCGACGAATTATGTTAGATTGGATTCATGGTCATTCATACTATATTAGTTGTTGGGTGATATTGCGAGAATTCCATTTATGATTGTTATAGTACTTAACGTACGTTAACATGTATTCTTAACGTACGCTATATAGGCCGCCTTACGTACGTAATATCAGTACGTTAACGTACGTAATGCGGAAGATCCTCCAGCAATCCGCCTTTCGGCGGGTGGGGTCGAGCAAGGGTAGGTGGTCGGGAGTCGATCGCGACAGCCAAGTCAACGGCTATTACGTACGTAATGGCTGCCTGGTTACGTACGTAACGAACTGCGTGTTTTTAGACAGAGAGTTTGATGAAATTGGTTACGTACGTAATGATCATAAGATTACGTACGTAAAGGCTATAACGTACGTTAACCACGTTCGTTAACGTACGTAATGACAAGTTCAGATTATAAATGTATGACTTGCCATTTACTTCCTACTCGACCTCTTTCAATCTCCCAACTTAGGAACGATTCCTTTCCCTTCCAACTTCATTTCTAAGCCTTCCTAACTTGTGTTGGAGCTTCAACACTTGATTGGTGACTTGGAGAGCTAGAGATTGAAGTGTATTCCTTGGAGTGTTGGTGTTGTTCTTCATTTTAAGGTTGGTCTTTCTTTAACTCATATCAATTCCATGCTTATGATGATGTTAGTAGATAAATACTTCACATAATGTTAGTTTAAACTAGTGTAAACATGATAAGTTAATTGAATCATACTCAAACCAAGTGAAGATTAACTTTGAAGGTATTAGTGTTACTTCTTGATGTAAATAACTTCATAATGTGATTGTGTTGATAATGATATACATAAAACTGAGGTATAGCATGATAATCGGAAGTTGATTTTAGTCTCAACACTAGGAACATGTTAGGGATGATATCCTTAATGATTAAAAGTAAGAAATGTTAAATTGGTCTTGAACATTCTATTGATTCTTGAAGGTAGTATGAAACCATGAATTTTGGCCTCTAAAACCTTTGTAATAAAATTGTTGGAAAGATGATATTAATCCTTTGTAGATGATCCTTGTTAGATGAATGAAGTTACTTCAAAAATCTCAAGTATTCAATGATATAACTAGGCTTTTAATAAATTCTTCAAAGTAAAACAATGAATGTTGATAGAAGGAAGTTGTAATCTTCATATGTTCGAATCTATCGATTTCGTTAAAGGGCGTTAATCGCTACATTGATAGGTTGATAATGTTCTTTAGAGAATTGTGATGATACAAATGCGGTAGATGAATAGCCGAATTCCATTCCATTAATCCATGCATGTCAAGGGGCGTAATTTAAGATGATGTTCTTAATTCACTAAAAACTTAAACTTATGTTTCATATAGTAATAAAGTTTTGAATGAAATCGTTGGTAAATAATGAAGAATGTAATTAAACACAAATTATATCGTAATTGGAAGTGTCGATGATTTGAAAAAGATATTTTCACGATATTGCATAAATCAAGAATTTGACATTAAGGTTAGAATATGTAATGATCATGATAAACATACGATGATTTGTAATAAGAACATTAAAATGATCGATAGGATAATCGATTTGTGAATATTGTTTATGCGATAATACCATTATCGTACGAATGTGTTGTTGAATGAATTATATTTCATTCAAGGTTGCTTGTTCGCGTGAGTGTTGTTAGACGAGGATACCGTTCGTTTGACCATTCGAGGAAGGATTATTCGTCTACGGAATTGAGGCAAGTTATCTTGCTTGGTTATAATGATGTGTGGATTCTTATGATGATTATGCATTTCGTGTATATAAACACCTATAAACTTGTGTCTTGTGACTTGAGGTTGTTCTTGATGATGTCCCGTTTTCATCATGGGATTGTATACCCAAATTCGTACTTTTGGACCCTTGATATCGTTGAGCTTTGTTGACACTTCGGTGAGTTGTTCGATTTCTTGGAAAAAGTGTAATTCGTTGAGTTTCGTTGTCATGTTGTATCGTGACATCTCGGAGTCATATCTGCGCGCCCGATTGGTTATGTGTAGGATTTTTAGCCGGGCACTTGATGATCATGCGTGGAGGTTTTCCGCATTTAGATCGTGCACACGAGGCGTAGTTCGTGAGGCTAATTAGGTACATTGTCCCACGTATATTCGGATTCCGTATACGGGGTGGACATGTGCACGGACACATTCCGGATCGGGCGTCTTGTGACGTCCGTCTTGAGCCATAGTATGTGGTCGTTCGTATATTTGGTTATCTTCGACGATTGGGGTGATTGTTTATACGCCTTGGGGTATATTCGTGAGTCGGTGAATTTCTTTGAAATCGGTATATATGAATTGTATAATGTCATGAGAATTATTATCATGTATAGTGACCATTGTGGTTTGGGGCGAAATACTTGTATTTCGGGCGAGAAAGGGCAAGGCACAGGAGGAGCACAATGGCGACGGAGGATTCTGATGTATGCTAGTTCGGGGGGCCCCGCGTCTTTTGGGTGTTCGGTTATGTTTAAGCGTGACTTTCGTTTTATCTTTGTGTCGGATGAATGTACTAAAACTGGTTAGTCGCCCATCGTCATATGGCACATGCACGTGTTTGGATCCTGTGTATGTTTGCTTGTATTTAAAAATATGAATAACTCATACTCCACACCGGGGTTTTGATAAATATTGTGGTACGGTGCCACGTTGTCAGATTTTAAGTGTATATTGTGATATTGCCTGGTGGGTCCCAGGAGGGATCTACGGCACTGTAATAGCCACTGTTTTTGGGCTGTTACAGGATGTCCACCTCGTGTTGGTCCGACGGGATCATCGTGGGATCTATGCTGAGGGCGCTGGATCATTGGACGGGTTTTTCCACCTCGTGTTGGTCCGACGGGATCATCTTGGGATCTATGCTGAGGGCGCTGGATCGTTGGATTACCCAGTATTGTGTTATTGTTGTGCATATGTATATTGTTGGTTATCCACCTCGTGTTGATCTTGTAGGATCATCTTGGGATCTATGCTGAGGGCGCTGGATCATGGGATTTCCATTGAGTATACATAGTTGTTATTGTTTTTGAGCATATTGACGTTGTAATACCCGGTTGTAATTCAGTCACTATCATTCAGTAATTTCATTCGGTGATTGTCACTCAGTGGATTTTCACTCATTTATAATCATTCATCAATCATATTCATTCACCGTGTTCACCATTCGGAAAAACTTCGAGTTGTGTATCGTTATTGTTCATTGTTTCAACTTTCCTCATATGAGTTCGACTTTGTTAGATCACCATTAATTTTTGGTAACTCCAAAAATTCTAAATCTTTGCAATATTATAGAGCATCGAGTTAGCTTTCCAATGGTTCAAACGGTGAGTCAATCGGAGTCCGGACGAGAGAGTTATGGTCGTTTTAGCTCAACCGCTCACTTTTCAGTTGTTGGCCGATCACTGCCGAACGAACTCGGCCGTGTCGTCCGACACGGCCCGTGCCGTACTCGTCCGGATAATGCCGCAGTGTCTGCCTCAGGACCCGACCGTGTAAATGCAGCACGGCCGAGTCGCACCCTTCCGGATAGGCGAGGCAACTGCGCGGAGGCCCGACCGTGTGCCAGGACACGGTCGAGTCAATGCCGAGCGCCGCGGACGGGTCACTGTCGGTAGGCCCCTTCGCGCCGCGACCGTGTCATGCAGGACACGGTCGAGTCCCTGCCGGCCAGATGCGCGCCGCGACCGTGTCAGGCGGGCACGGTCGAGTCTGGCTGCCGAG
>JAWKAU010000657.1:0-46000 GCA_033398695.1 Orobanche coerulescens
AATGGTCTAAAAACCGTGTTCTAGCCATATCAGCTCCAATTCGGCTCCGGATGTCCCCAAAAAATGCGGATTCACTTTTATAAATCCATAGGGACAAATTATGGGGAAAAATATCCAAAAATGGGCTGCCTCAATTTTCCTCCATAACTTGTGTACTACCCCATATGAAAATTATCGAAAAATCGAGTTCTAGCCGTATCAGCCTCGATTTGGCTTTAGATGACCCCAAATAACTGCGGATTCAATTTTATAAATCCATAGGGATAAATTATGAAAAATTATCCAGAAATGGGTCACCTCAATTTTCCTCCATAACCCGTCTCTATGAGAGTTATCTTAAAATCGAGTTCTAGCCGTATCAGCTTCGATTCGGCTCCGGATGATCCCAAATATACACATATTCAATTTTATAAATCCATAGGGACAAATTATGAAAAAATATCCAAAAATGGGCGCCTTGATTTTCCTCCATAACATGTATACTACCCACTATTAGAATTATCCAAAAATTGAGCTCGAGCCGTATCAGCTCCGATTCGGCTCCAGGTGACCTCAAATAAACACTTATTCAATCTTATAAATCCATACGGACAAATTATGAAAAAATATCCAAAAACGGGCCGCCTCAATTTTTCTCTATCGCCCTATGAGAATTATCTAAAAACTGAAATCTAGCTGTATCAGCTCCGATTCGGCTCTGAATGACCCAATAAACGTGTACTCAATTTTCTAAATCTATAGGACAAATTATGAAAAAATATCCAAAAAACGGGCCATCTAAATTTTCCTCCACAACCCGTGTACTACCCTATATGAGAATTTTTTATAAATCGAGGTCCATCCGTATCAGCTCCGACTCGGCTCCGGATGACCTCAAATAAATGCGTATTCAATTTTATAAATCCATAGGGATAAATTGTAAAAAAATATCCAAAAAATGGGCCGCCTCAATTTTCCTCCATAACCCGTGTACTACCCCCTGTGGGAATTATCTAAAAACCGTGTTGTAGCCTTTTGAGCTCCAGTTCGGCCCTGGATGTCCCCAAAAAAATGCGGATTCAATTTTATAAATCCATAGGGACAAATTATGGGGAAAAAATATCCAAAAATGGGCTGCCTCAATTTTCCTCCATAACTTGTGTACTACCCCATATGAAAATTATCTAAAAACCGAGTTCTAGCCGTATCAGCCTCGATTTGGCTTTAGATGACCCCAAATAAATGCGGATTCAATTTTATAAATCCATAGGGATAAATTATGAAAATTTATCCAAAAATGGGCCACCTCGATTTTCCTTCATAACTCGTGTACTACCCCCTACGAGAATTATCTAAAAACCGAGTTCCATCCGTATCAGCTCCAATTTCGGGTCCGGATGAATCTAAATAAATGCGTATTCAATTTTATAAATCCACAAGGACAAATTAAGAAAAAAATATCCAAAAATAACCCGTTTACTACCCCCTATGACAATTATCTAAAAACCGAGTTCTAACCGTATCTGCTCCAATTCGGCTCCGGATGACCCCAAATAAACGCGTATTCAATCTTATAAATCCATAGGGATAAATTGTGAAAAAATATCCAAAAAATGGGCCGCCTCAATTTTCCTCCATAACTTGTCTACTACCAGATATGAAAATTATTTAAAAATCGAGTTCTAGCCGTATCAGCTTCGATTGGCTTTCGATGACCCCAAATAAATGCGATTTCAATTTTATACATCCATAGGGATAATTTATGAAAAAAATATCCAAAAATGGGCCATCTCAATTTTACTCCATAACTCGTGTACTAGCGCTACGAGAATTATCTGAAAACCGAGTTCCATTCGTATGAGCTCCGATTCGGGTCCGGATGAACCCAAATAAACGCGTATTCAATTTTATAAATCCGCAAGGACAAATTATGAAAAAATATCCAAAAAACGGGCCTCATCGATTTTCCTCCATAACCCGTGTCTATGAGAGTTATCTTAAAATCGAGTTCTAGCCGTATCAGCTTCGATTCGGCTCCGTATGATCCTAAATTTACACGTATTCAATTTTATAAATCCATAGGGACAAATTATGAAAAAATATCGAAAAATGGGAACCTCGATTTTTCTCCATAACATGTATACTACCCTCTATGAGAATTATCCGAAAACTGAGTTCGAGCCGTATCAGCTCTAATTCGACTTCGGATGACCTAAAATAAACACGTATTAAATCTTATAAATCCATAGAGATAAATTATGAAAAAATATCCAAAAATGGGCCATCTCAATTTTCCTCCACAACCCTTGTACTACCCTCTATGAGAATTTTTTACAAATCGAGTTCCATCCGTATCACCTCTGTCTCAGCTCCCGATGACCCCAAATAAACGCGTATTCAATTTTAGAAATCCATATGGATAAATTGTGAAAAAATATCCAAAAATGGGCCACCGCGATTTTCCTCCATAACTCGTGTACTAGAGAATTTCCGAAAATCGAGTTCCATCCGTATCAGCTCCGATTAGGGTCCGGATGAACCCAAATAAACGCGTATTCAATTTTATAAATCCACAAGGACAAATTATGAAAAAATATCCAAAAAACGGGCCGCATCGATTTTCCTCCATAACACGTGTCTATGAGAGTATCTTAAAATCGAGTTCTAGCCGTATCAGCTTCGATTTGGCTCCGGATGATCCCAAATATACATGTATTCAGTTTTATAAATCCATAGGGACCAATTATGAAAAAATATCCAAAAATGGGCGCCTCGATTTTCCTCCATAACACGTATACAACCCTCCATGAGAATTATCCGAAAACTGAGTTCGAACCGTATCAGCTCTGATTCGGCTTCGGATGACCTAAAATAAACATGTATTAAATCTTATAAATCCACAGAGACAATTTATGAAAAAATATCCAAAAAAATGGGCCATCTCAATTTTCCTCCACAACCCTTGTACTACCCTCTATGAGAATTTTTTACAAATCGAGTTCCATCCGTATCACCTCCGTCTCAGCTCCCGATGACCCCAAATAAATGCGTATTCAATTTTATAAACCCATAGGGATAAATTGTGAAAAAATATCCAAAAATGGGAACCTCAATTTTTCTCCATAACACGTATACTACCCTCTATGAGAATTATCCGAAAACTGAGTTCGAGCCGTATCAGCTCTGATTCGGCTTCGGATGACCTAAAATAAACATATATTAAATCTTATAAATCCACAGAGACAATTTATGAAAAAATATCCAAAAAAATGGGCCATCTCAATTTTCCTCCACAACCCTTGTACTACCCTCTATGAGAATTTTTTACAAATCGAGTTCCATCCGATCACCTCCGTCTCAGCTCCCGATGACCCCAAATAAATGCGTATTCAATTTTAGAAATACATAGGGACAAATTATGAAAAAATATCCAAAAATGGGAACCTCGATTTTTCTCCATAACACGTATACTACCCTCTATGAGAATTATCCGAAAACTGAGTTCGAGCCGTATCAGCTCTGATTCGGCTTCGGATGACCTAAAATAAACATGTATTAAATCTTATAAATCCACAGAGACAATTTATGAAAAAATATCCAAAAAAATGGGCCATCTAAATTTTCCTCCACAACCCTTGTACTAGCCTCTATGAGAATTTTTTACAAATCAGAGTTCCATCCGTATCACCTCCGTCTCAGCTCCCGATGACCCCAAATAAACGCGTATTCAATTTTAGAAATCCATATGGATAAATTGTGAAAAAATATCCAAAAAATGGGCCACCGCGATTTTCCTCCATAACTCGTGTACTAGAGAATTATCCGAAAATCGAGTTCTATCCGTATCAGCTCCGATTAGGGTCCGGATGAACCCAAATAAACGCGTATTCAATTTTATAAATCCACAAGGACAAATTATGAAAATATATCCAAAAAACGAGCCGCATCGATTTTCCTCCATAACCCGTGTCTATGAGAGTATCTTAAAATCGAGTTCTAGCCGTATCAGCTTCGATTTGGCTCCGGATGATCCCAAATATACATGTATTCAATTTTATAAATCCATAGGGACCAATTATGAAAAAATATCCAAAAATGGGCGCCTCGGTTTTCCTCCATAACACGTATACAACCCTCCATGAGAATTATCCGAAAACTGAGTTCGAACCGTATCAGCTCTGATTCGACTTCGGATGACCTAAAATAAACACGTATTAAATCTTATAAATCCATAGAGACAAATTATGAAAAAATATCCAAAAAATGGGCCATCTCAATTTTCCTCCACAACCCTTGTACTACCCTCTATGAGAATTTTTTACAAATCGAGTTCCATCCGTATCACCTCCGTTTCGGCTCCCGATGACCCCAAATAAACGCGTATTCAATTTTAGAAATCCATAGGGATAAATTGTGAAAAAATATCCAAAAAATGGGCCGCCTCAATTTTCCTCCATAACCCGTGTACTACCCCCTGTGAGAATTATCTAAAAACCGTGTTCTAGCCGTTTGAGCTCCAGTTCGGCCCTGGATGTCCCCAAAAAAATGCGGGTTTAATTTTATAAATCCATAGGGACAAATTATGGGGAAAAAATATCCAAAAATGGGCTGCCTCAATTTTCCTCCATAACTTGTGTACTACCCCATATGAAAATTATCTAAAAACCGAGTTCTAGCCGTATCAGCCTCGATTTGGCTTTAGATGACCCCAAAAAAATGCGGATTCAATTTTATAAATCCATAGGGATAAATTAAGAAAAATTATCCAAAAATGGGTCACCTCAATTTTCCTCCATAACCCGTGTCTATGAGAGTTATCTTAAAATCGAGTTCTAGCCGTATCAACTTCGATTCGGCTCCGGATGATCCCAAATATACACATATTCAATTTTATAAACCCATAGGGACAAATTATAAAAAAATATCCAAAATGGGCGCCTTGATTTTCCTCCATAACACGTATACTACCCACTATTAGAATTATCCAAAAATTGAGATCGAGTCGTATCAGCTCCGATTCGGCTCCAGATGACCTCAAATAAACACGTATTCAATCTTATAAATCCATACGGATAAATTATGAAAAAATATCCAAAAAACGGGCCGCCTCAATTTTCCTCTATCGCCCTATGAGAATTATCTAAAAACCGAATTCTAGCCGTATCAGCTCCGATTTGGCTCTGAATGACCCAATAAACGTGTATTCAATTTTCTAAATCCATAGGACAAATTATGAAAAAATATCCGAAAAACGGGCTATCTAAATTTTCCTCCACAACCCGTGTACTACCCTATATGAGAATTTTTTATAAATCGAGGTCCATCCGTATCAGCTCCGACTCGGCTCCGGATGACCTCAAATAAATGCGTATTCAATTTTATAAATCCATAGGGATAAATTGTAAAAAAATATCCAAAAAATGGGCCGCCTCAATTTTCCTCCATAACTCGTGTACTGCACCCTGTGAGAATGATCTAAACTGTGTTCTAGCCGTATCAGCTCCAATTCGGCTCCGGATGTCCCCAAAAAATGCGGATTCACCTTTATAAATCCATAGGGACAAATTATGGGGAAAAAAATCCAAAAATGGGCTGCCTCCTCTATCGCCCTATGAGAAATATCTAAAAACCGAATTCTAGCCGTATCAGCTCCGATTTGGCTCTGAATGACCCAATTAACGTGTATTCAATTTTCTAAATCCATAGGACAAATTATGAAAAAATATCCGAAAAACGGGCCATCTAAATTTTCCTCCACAACCTGTGTACTACCCTATATGAGAATTTTTTATAAATCGAGGTCCATCCGTATCAGCTACGACTCGGCTCCGGATGACCTCAAATAAATGCGTATTCAATTTTATAAATCCATGGGGATAAATTGTAAAATAATATCCAAAAAATGGGCCGCCTCAATTTTCCTCCATAACTCGTGTACTGCACCCTGTGAGAATGATCTAAAAACCGTGTTCTAGCCGTATCAGCTCCAATTCGGCTCCGAATGTCCCCAAAAAATGCGGATTCAATTTTATAAATCCATAGGAACAAATTATGAAAAAAATATCCAAAAAACGGGCCGCCTCAATTTTCCTCCATAACTTGTCTACTACCACATATGAAAATTATCTAAAAACTGAGTTCTAGCCGTATCAGCCTCGATTTGGCTTTAGATGACCCCAAATAAATGCGGATTCAATTTTATATATCCATAGGGATACATTATTAAAATTTATCCAAAAATGGGCCACCTCGATTTTCCTCCATAACTCGTGTACTACCCCCTACGAGAATTATCTACAAACCGAGTTCCATCCGTATCAGCTCCAATTCGGGTCCGGATGAATCTAAATAAATGCGTATTCAATTTTATAAATCCACAAGGACAAATTATGAAAAAATATCCAAAAATAACCCGTTTACTACCCCCTATGACAATTATCTAAAAACCGAGTTCTAACCGTATCAGCTCCAATTTGGCTCCGGATGACCCCAAATAGACGCGTATTCAATCTTATAAATCCATAGGGATAAATTGTGAGAAATATCCAAAAAATGGGCCGCCTCAATTTTCCTCCATAACTTGTCTACTACCACATATGAAAATTATTTAAAAATCGAGTTCTAGCCGTATCAACTTCGATTGGCTTTAGATGACCCCAAATATATGCGGATTCAATTTTATACACACATAGGGATAAATTATGAATTTTTTTCCAAAAATGGTCCATCTCGATTTTACTCCATAACTCGTGTACTAGCCCCTACGAGAATTATCTGAAAACCGAGTTCCATCCGTATGAGCTCCGATTCGGGTCCGAATGAACCCAAATAAATGCGTATTCAATTTTATAAATCCACAAGGACAAATTATGAAAAAATATCCAAAAAACGGGCCACATCGATTTTCCTCCATAACTCGTGTCTATGAGAGTTATCTTAAAATCGAGTTCTAGCCGTATCAACTTCGATTCGGCTCCGGATGATCCTAAATATACAGGTATTCAATTTTATAAATCCATAGGGACAAATTATGAAAAAATATCCAAAAATGGGCACCTCGATTTTTCTCCATAACACGTAACTACCCTCTATGAGAATTATCCGAATCGAGTTCGAGCCGTATCGGCTCCGATTCGGCTTCGGATGACCTAAAATAAACACGTATTAAATCTTATAAATCCATAGAGATAAATTATGAAAAAATATTCAAAAAATGGGCCATCTCAATTTTCCTCCACAACCCTTGTACTACCCTCTATGAGAATTTTTTACAAATCGAGTTCCATCCGTATCACCTCTGTCTCAGCTCCCAATGACCCCAAATAAACGCGTATTCAATTTTAGAAATCCATAGGGATAAATTGTGAAAAAATATCCAAAAAATGGGCCACCGCGATTTTCCTCCATAACTCGTGTACTACAGAATTATCCGAAAATCGAGTTCCATCCGTATCAGCTCCGATTAGGGTCCGGATGAACCCAAATAAACGCGTATTCAATTTTATAAACCCACAAGGACAAATTATGAAAAAATATCCAAAAAACGGGCCGCATCGATTTTCCTCCATAACTCGTGTCTATGAGAGTTATCTTAAAATCGAGTTCTAGCCGTATCAGCTTCGATTCGGCTCCGGATGATCCTAAATATACACGTATTCAATTTTATAAATCCATAGGGACAAATTATGAAAAAATATTCAAAAATGGGCACCTCGATTTTTCTCCATAACACGTATACTGCCCTCTATGAGAATTATCCGAAAACTGAGTTCGAGCCGTATCAGCTCTGATTCGGCTTCAGATGACCTAAAATAAACACGTATTAAATCTTATAAATCCATAGAGATAAATTATGAAAAAATATCCAAAAAATGGGCCATCTCAATTTTCCTCCACAACCCTTGTACTACCCTCTATGAGAATTTTTTACAAATCGAATTCCATCCGTATCACCTCCGTCTCAGCTCCCGATGACCCCAAATAAATGCGTATTCAATTTTAGAAATCCATAGGGATAAATTGTGAAAAAATATCCAAAAAATGGGCCACCGCGATTTTCCTCCATAACTCGTATACTAGAGAATTATCCGAAAATCTAGTTCCATCCGTATCAACTCCGATTAGGGTCCGGATGAACCCAAATAAACACGTATTCAATTTTATAAATCCACAAGGACAAATTATGAAAAAATATCCAAAAAATGGGCCATCTCAATTTTCCTCCACAACCTTTGTACTACCCTCTATGAGAATTTTTTACAAATCGAGTTCCATCCGTATCACCTCCGTCTCAGCTCCCGATGACCCCAAATAAATGCGTATTCAATTTTAGAAATCCATAGGGATAAATTGTGAAAAAATATCCAAAAAATGGGCCACCGCGATTTTCCTCCATAACTCGTGTACTAGAGAATTATCCGAAAATCGAGTTCCATCCGTATCAGCTCCGATTAGGGTCCGGATGAACCCAAATAAACGCGTATTCAATTTTATAAACCCACAAGGACAAATTATGAAAAAATATCCAAAAAACGGGCCGCATCGATTTTCCTCCATAACCCGTGTCTATGAGAGTTATCTTAAAATCGAGTTCTAGTCGTATCAGCTTCAATTCGGCTCCGGATGATCCTAAATATACACGTATTCAATTTTATAAATCCATAGGGACCAATTATGAAAAAATATCCAAAAATGGGCGCCTCGGTTTTCCTCCATAACACGTATACAACCCCCCATGAGAATTATCCGAAAACTGAGTTCGAACCGTATCAGCTCTGATTCGACTTCGGATGACCTAAAATAAACACGTATTAAATCTTATTAATCCATAGAGACAAATTATGAAAAAATATCCAAAAAATGGGCCATCTCAATTTTCCTCCACAACCCTGGTACTACCCTCTATGAGAATTTTTTACAAATCGAGTTCCATCCGTATCACCTCCGTTTCGGCTCCCGATGACCCCAAATAAACGCGTATTCAATTTTAGAATCCATAGGGATAAATTGTGAAAAAATATCCAAAAAATGGGCCACCGCGATTTTCCTCCATAACTCGTGTACTAGAGAATTATCCGAAAATCGAGTTCCATCCGTATCAGCTCCGATTAGGGTCCGGATGAACCCAAATAAACGCGTATTTAATTTTATAAATCCACAAGGACAAATTATGAAAAAATATCCAAAAAACAAGCTGCATCGATTTTCCTCCATAACCCGTGTCTATGAGATTATCTTAAAATCGAGTTCTAGCCGTATCAGCTTCGATTTGGCTCCGGATGATCCCAAATATACATGTATTCAATTTTATAAATCCATAGGGACCAATTATGAAAAAATATCCAAAAATGGGCGCCTCGGTTTTCCTCCGTAACACGTATACAACCCTCCATGAGAATTATCCGAAAACTGAGTTCGAACCGTATCAGCTCTGATTCGACTTCGGATGACCTAAAATAAACACGTATTAAATCTTATAAATCCATAGAGACAAATTATGAAAAAATATCCAAAAAATGGGCCATCTCAATTTTCCTCCACAACCCTTGTACTACCCTCTATGAGAATTTTTTACAAATCGAGTTCCATCCGTATCACCTCCGTTTCGGCTCCCGATGACCCCAAATAAACGCGTATTCAATTTTAGAAATCCATAGGGATAAATTGTGAAAAAATATCCAAAAAATGGGCCGCCTCAATTTTCCTCCATAACCCGTGTACTACCCCCTGTGAGAATTATCTAAAAACCGTGTTCTAGCCGTTTGAGCTCCAGTTCGGCCCTGGATGTCCCCAAAAAAATGCGGGTTCAATTTTATAAATCCATAGGGACAAATTATGGGAAAAAAATATCCAAAAATGGGCTGCCTCAATTTTCCTCCATAACTTGTGTACTACCCCATATGAAAATTATCTAAAAACCGAGTTCTAGCCGTATCAGCCTCGATTTGGCTTTAGATGACCCCAAATAAATGCGGATTCAATTTTATAAATCCATAGGGACAAATTAAGAAAAATTATCCAAAAATGGGTCACCTCAATTTTCCTGCATAACCCGTGTCTATGAGAGTTATCTTAAAATCGAGTTCTAGCCGTATCAACTTCGATTCGGCTCCGGATGATCCCAAATATACACATATTCAATTTTATAAACCCATAGGGACCAATTATGAAAAAATATCCAAAAATGGGCGCTTCGGTTTTCCTCCATAACACGTATACTACCCACTATTAGAATTATCCAAAAATTGAGATCGAGTCGTGTCAGCTCCGATTCGGCTCCAGATGACCTCAAATAAACACGTATTCAATCTTATAAATCCATACGGACAAATTATGAAAAAATATCCAAAAAACGGGCCGCCTCAATTTTCCTCTATCGCCCTATGAGAATTATCTAAAAACCGAATTCTAGCCGTATCAGCTCCGATTTGGCTCTGAATGACCCAATAAACGTGTATTCAATTTTCTAAATCCATAGGACAAATTATGAAAAAATATCCGAAAAACGGGCTATCTAAATTTTCCTCCACAACCCGTGTACTACCCTATATGAGAATTTTTTATAAATCGAGGTCCATCCGTATCAGCTCCGACTCGGCTCCGGATGACCTCAAATAAATGCGTATTCAATTTTATAAATCCATAGGGATAAATTGTAAAAAAATATCCAAAAAATGGGCCGCCTCAATTTTCCTCCATAACTCGTGTACTGCACCCTGTGAGAATGATCTAAAAACCGTGTTCTAGCCGTATCAGCTCCAATTCGGCTCCGGAAGTCCCCAAAAAATGCGGATTCACTTTTATAAATCCATAGGGACAAATTATGGGGAAAAATATCCAAAAATGGGCTGCCTCAATTTTCCTCTATCGCCCTATGAGAATTATCTAAAAACCGAATTCTAGCCGTATCAGCTCCGATTTGGCTCTGAATGACCCAATTAACGTGTATTCAATTTTCTAAATCCATAGGACAAATTATGAAAAAATATCCGAAAAACGGGCCATCTAAATTTTCCTCCACAACCTGTGTACTACCCTATATGAGAATTTTTTATAAATCGAGGTCCATCCGTATCAGCTCCGACTCGGCTCCGGATGACCTCAAATAAATGCGTATTCAATTTTATAAATCCATAGGGAAAAATTGTAAAATAATATCCAAAAAATGGGCCGCCTCAATTTTCCTCCATAACTCGTGTACTGCACCCTGTGAGAATGATCTAAAAACCGTGTTCTAGCCGTATCAGCTCCAATTCGGCTCCGGATGTCCCCAAAAAACGCGGATTCAATTTTATAAATCCATAGGAACAAATTATGAAAAAAATATCTAAAAAACGGGCCGCCTCAATTTTCCTCCATAACTTGTCTACTACCACATATGAAAATTATCTAAAAACTGAGTTCTAGCCGTATCAGCCTCGATTTGGCTTTAGATGACCCCAAATAAATGCGGATTCAATTTTATATATCCATAGGAATACATTATTAAAATTTATCCAAAAATGGGCCACCTCGATTTTCCTCCATAACTCGTGTACTACCCCCTACGAGAATTATCTACAAACCGAGTTCCATTCGTATCAGCTCCAATTCGGGTCCGGATGAATCTAAATAAATGCGTATTCAATTTTATAAATCCACAAGGACAAATTATGAAAAAATATCCAAAAATAACCCGTTTACTACCCCCTATGACAATTATCTAAAAACCGAGTTCTAATCAGTATCGGCTCGATTTGGCTCTGATGACCCCAAATAGACGCGTATTCAATCTTATAAATCCATAGGGATAAATTGTGAAAAAATATCCAAAAAATGGGCCGCCTCAATTTTCCTCCATAACTTGTCTACTACCACATATGAAAATTATTTAAAGATCGAGTTCCATCCGTAATACCTCTTTCTCAGCTCCCGATGACCCCAAATAAACGCGTATTCAATTTTAGAAATCCATAGGGATAAATTGTGAAAAAATATCCAAAAAATGGGCCACCGCGATTTTCCTCCATAACTCGTGTACTAGAGAATTATCTGAAAATCGAGTTCCATCCGTATCAGCTCCGATTAGGGTCCGGATGAACCCAAATAAACGTGTATTCAATTTTATAAACCCACAAGGACAAATTATGAAAAAATATCCATAAAACGGGCCGCATCTATTTTCCTCCATAACCCGTGTCTATGAGAGTTATCTTAAAATCGAGTTCTAGCCGTATCAGCTTCGATTCGGCTCCGGATGATCCTAAATATACACGTATTCAATTTTATAAATCCATAGGGACAAATTATGAAAAAATATCCAAAAATGGGCACCTCGATTTTTCTCCATAACACGTATACTGCCCTCTATGAGAATTATCCGAAAACTGAGTTCGAGCCGTATCAGCTCTGATTCGGCTTCAGATGACCTAAAATAAACACGTATTAAATCTTATAAATCCATAGAGATAAATTATGAAAAAATATCCAAAAAATGGGCCATCTCAATTTTCCTCCACAACCCTTGTACTACCCTCTATGAGAATTTTTTACAAATCGAAGTCCATCCGTATCACCTCCGTCTCAGCTCCCGATGACCCCAAATAAACGCGTATTCAATTTTAGAAATCCATAGGGATAAATTGTGAAAAAATATCCAAAAAATGGGCCACCGCGATTTTCCTCCATAACTCGTATACTAGAGAATTATCCGAAAATCTAGTTCCATCCGTATCAACTCCGATTAGGGTCCGGATGAACCCAAATAAACACGTATTCAATTTTATAAATCCACAAGGACAAATTATGAAAAAATATCCATAAAATGGGCCATCTCAATTTTCCTCCACAACCTTTGTACTACCCTCTATGAGAATATTTTACAAATCGAGTTCCATCCGTATCACCTCCGTCTCAGCTCCCGATGACCCCAAATAAATGCGTATTCAATTTTAGAAATCCATAGGGATAAATTGTGAAAAAATATCCAAAAAATGGGCCACCGCGATTTTCCTCCATAACTCGTGTACTAGAGAATTATCCGAAAATCGAGTTCCATCCGTATCAGCTCCGATTAGGGTCCGGATGAACCCAAATAAACACGTATTCAATTTTATAAACCCACAAGGACAAATTATGAAAAAATATCCAAAAAACGGGCCGCATCGATTTTCCTCCATAACCCGTGTCTATGAGAGTTATCTTAAAATCGAGTTCTAGCCGTATCAGCTTCGATTCGGCTCCGGATGATCCTAAATATACACGTATTCAATTTTATAAATCCATAGGGACCAATTATGAAAAATATCCAAAAATGGGCGCCTCGGTTTTCCTCCATAACACGTATACAACCCCCCATAAGAATTATCCGAAAACTGAGTTCGAACCGTATCAGCTCTGATTCGACTTCGGATGACCTAAAATAAACACGTATTAAATCTTATTAATCCATAGAGACAAATTATGAAACAATATCCAAAAAATGGGCCATCTCAATTTTCCTCCACAACCCTTGTACTACCCTCTATGAGAATTTTTTACAAATCGAGTTCCATCTGTATCACCTCCGTTTCAGCTCCCGATGACCCCAAATAAACGCGTATTCAATTTTAGAATCCATAGGGATAAATTGTGAAAAAATATCCAAAAAATGGGCCACCGCGATTTTCCTCCATAACTCGTGTACTAGAGAATTATCCGAAAATCGAGTTCCATCCGTATCAGCTCCGATTAGGGTCCGGATGAACCCAAATAAATGCGTATTCAATTTTATAAATCCACAAGGACAAATTATGAAAAAATATCCAAAAAATGAGCTGCATCGATTTTCCTCCATAACCCGTGTCTATGAGATTATCTTAAAATCGATTTCTAGCCGTATCAGCTTTGATTTGGCTCCGGATGATCCCAAATATACATGTATTCAATTTTATAAATCCATAGGGACCAATTATGAAAAAATATCCAAAAATGGGCGCCTCGGTTTTCCTCCGTAACACGTATACAACCCTCCATGAGAATTATCTGAAAACTGAGTTCGAACCGTATCAGCTCTGATTCGACTTCGGATGACCTAAAATAAACACGTATTAAATCTTATAAATCCATAGAGAAAAATTATGAAAAAATATCCAAAAAATGGGCCATCTCAATTTTCCTCCACAACCCTTGTACTACCCTCTATGAGAATTTTTTACAAATCGAGTTCCATCCGTATCACCTCCGTTTCGGCTCCCGATGACCCCAAATAAACGCGTATTCAATTTTAGAAATCCATAGGGATAAATTGTGAAAAATATCCAAAAATGGGCCGCCTCAATTTTCCTCCATAACCCGTGTACTACCCCTGTGAGAATTATCTAAAACCGTGTTCTAGCCGCTTGAGCTCCGGTTCGGCCTGGATGTCCCCAAAAAATGCGGGTTCAATTTTATAAATCCATAGGGACAAATTATGGGAAAAAATTATCCAAAAATGGGCTGCCTCAATTTTCCTCCATAACTTGTGTACTACCCCATATGAAAATTATCTAAAAACCGAGTTCTAGCCGTATCAGCCTCGATTTGGCTTTAGATGACCCCAAATAAATGCGGATTCAATTTTATAAATCCATAGGGATAAATTAAGAAAAATTATCCAAAAATGGGTCACCTCAATTTTCCTCCATAACCCGTGTCTATGAGAGTTATCTTAAAATCGAGTTCTAGCCGTATCAACTTCGATTCGGCTCCGGATGATCCCAAATATACACATATTCAATTTTATAAACCCATAGGGACAAATTATAAAAAAATATCCAAAATGGGCGCCTTGATTTTCCTCCATAACACGTATACTACCCACTATTAGAATTATCCAAAAATTGAGATCGAGTCGTATCAGCTCCGATTCGGCTCCAGATGACCTCAAATAAACACGTATTCAATCTTATAAATCCATACGGACAAATTATGAAAAAAATATCCAAAAAACGGGCCGCCTCAATTTTCCTCTATCGCCCTATGAGAATTATCTAAAAACCGAGTTCTAGCCGTATCAGCTCCGATTTCGGCTCTGAATGACCCAAAAAACGGGCCATCTGAATTTTCCTCCACAACCCATGTACTACCCTATATGAGAATTTTTTATAAATCGAGGTCCATCCGTATCAGCTCCGACTCGGCTCCGGATGACCTCAAATAAATGCGTATTCAATTTTATAAATCCATAGGGATAAATTGTAAAAAAATATCCAAAAAATGGGCCGCCTCAATTTTCCTCCATAACTCGTGTACTGCACCCTGTGAGAATGATCTAAAAACCGTGTTCTAGCCGTATCGGCTCAATTCGGCTCGGATGTCCCCAAAAATGCGGATTCACTTTTATAAATCCATAGGGACAAATTATGGGGAAAAATATCCAAAAAACGGGCCGCCTCAATTTTCCTCTATCGCCTATGAGAATTATCTAAAAACCGAATTCTAGCCGTATCAGCTCCGATTCGGCTCTGAATGACCCAATAAACGTGTATTCAATTTTCTAAATCCATAGGACAAATTATGAAAAAATATCCGAAAAACGGGCCATCTAAATTTTCCTCCACAACCTGTGTACTACCCTATATGAGAATTTTTTATAAATCGAGGTCCATCCGTATCAGCTCCGACTCGGCTCCGGATGACCTCAAATAAATGCGTATTCAATTTTATAAATCCATAGGGATAAATTGTACAATAATATCCAAAAAATGGGCCGCCTCAATTTTCCTCCATAACTCGTGTACTGCCCCCTGTGAGAATGATCTAAAAGCGTGTTCTATCCGTATCAGCTCCAATTCGGCTCCGGATGTCCCCAAAAAACACGGATTCAATTTTATAAATCCATAGGAACAAATTATGAAAAAAATATCCAAAACACGGGCCGCCTCAATTTTCCTCCATAACTTGTCTACTGCCACATATGAAAATTATCTAAAAACTGAGTTCTAGCCGTATCAGCCTCGATTTGGCTTTAGATGACCCCAAATAAATGCGGATTCAATTTTATATATCCATAGGGATACATTATTAAAATTTATCCAAAAATGGGCCACCTCGATTTTTCTCCATAACTCGTGTACTACCCCCTACGAGAATTATCTACAAACTGAGTTCCATCCGTATCAGCTCCAATTCGGGTCCGGATGAATCTAAATAAATGCGTATTCAATTTTATAAATCCACAAGGACAAATTATGAAAAAATATCCAAAAATAACCCGTTTACTACCCCCTATGACAATTATCTAAAAACCGAGTTCTAACCGTATCAGCTCCAATTTGGCTCCGGATGACCCCAAATAGACGCGTATTCAATCTTATAAATCCATAGGGATAAATTGTGAAAAAATATCCAAAAAATGGGCCGCCTCAATTTTCCTCCATAACTTGTCTACTACCACATATGAAAATTATTTAAAAATCGAGTTCTAGCCGTATCAGCTTCGATTGGCTTTAGATGACCCCAAATATATGCGGATTCAATTTTATACACACATAAGGATAAATTATGAAAAATTTTCCAAAAATGGGCCATCTCGATTTTACTCCATAACTCGTGTACTAGCCCCTACGAGAATTATCTGAAAACCGAGTTCCATCCGTATGAGCTCCGATTCGGGTCCGAATGAACCCAAATAAACGCGTATTCAATTTTATAAATCCACAAGGACAAATTATGAAAAAATATCCAAAAAACGGGCCGCATCGATTTTCCTCCATAACCCGTGTCTATGAGAGTTATCTTAAAATCGAGTTCTAGCCGTATCAACTTCGATTCGGCTCCGGATGATCCTAAATATACAGGTATTCAATTTTATAAATCCATAGGGACAAATTATGAAAAAATATCCAAAAATGGGCACCTCGATTTTTCTCCATAACACGTAACTACCCTCTATGAGAATTATCCGAATCGAGTTCGAGCCGTATCGGCTCGATTCGGCCGGATGACCTAAAATAAACACGTATTAAATCTTATAAATCCATAGAGATAAATTATGAAAAAATATTCAAAAAATGGGCCATCTCAATTTTCCTCCACAACCCTTGTACTACCCTCTATGAGAATTTTTTACAAATCGAGTTCCATCCGTATCACCTCTGTCTCAGCTCCCGATGACCCCAAATAAACGCGTATTCAATTTTAGAAATCCATAGGGATAAATTGTGAAAAAATATCCAAAAAATGAGCTGCATCGATTTTCCTCCATAACCCGTGTCTATGAGATTATCTTAAAATCGATTTCTAGCCGTATCAGCTTTGATTTGGCTCCGGATGATCCCAAATATACATGTATTCAATTTTATAAATCCATAGGGACCAATTATGAAAAAATATCCAAAAATGGGCGCCTCGGTTTTCCTCCGTAACACGTATACAACCCTCCATGAGAATTATCTGAAAACTGAGTTCGAACCGTATCAGCTCTGATTCGACTTCGGATGACCTAAAATAAACACGTATTAAATCTTATAAATCCATAGAGAAAAATTATGAAAAAATATCCAAAAAATGGGCCATCTCAATTTTCCTCCACAACCCTTGTACTACCCTCTATGAGAATTTTTTACAAATCGAGTTCCATCCGTATCACCTCCGTTTCGGCTCCCGATGACCCCAAATAAACGCGTATTCAATTTTAGAAATCCATAGGGATAAATTGTGAAAAAATATCCAAAAAATGGGCCGCCTCAATTTTCCTCCATAACCCGTGTACTACCCCCTGTGAGAATTATCTAAAAACCGTGTTCTAGCCGTTTGAGCTCCGGTTCGGCCCTGGATGTCCCCAAAAAATGCGGGTTCAATTTTATAAATCCATAGGGACAAATTATGGGAAAAAATTATCCAAAAATGGGCTGCCTCAATTTTCCTCCATAACTTGTGTACTACCCCATATGAAAATTATCTAAAAACCGAGTTCTAGCCGTATCAGCCTCGATTTGGCTTTAGATGACCCCAAATAAATGCGGATTCAATTTTATAAATCCATAGGGATAAATTAAGAAAAATTATCCAAAAATGGGTCACCTCAATTTTCCTCCATAACCCGTGTCTATGAGAGTTATCTTAAAATCGAGTTCTAGCCGTATCAACTTCGATTCGGCTCCGGATGATCCCAAATATACACATATTCAATTTTATAAACCCATAGGGACAAATTATAAAAAAATATCCAAAATGGGCGCCTTGATTTTCCTCCATAACACGTATACTACCCACTATTAGAATTATCCAAAAATTGAGATCGAGTCGTATCAGCTCCGATTCGGCTCCAGATGACCTCAAATAAACACGTATTCAATCTTATAAATCCATACGGACAAATTATGAAAAAAATATCCAAAAAACGGGCCGCCTCAATTTTCCTCTATCGCCCTGTGAGAATTATCTAAAAACCGAGTTCTAGCCGTATCAGCTCCGATTTCGGCTCTGAATGACCCAAAAAACGGGCCATCTGAATTTTCCTCCACAACCCATGTACTACCCTATATGAGAATTTTTTATAAATCGAGGTCCATCCGTATCAGCTCCGACTCGGCTCCGGATGACCTCAAATAAATGCGTATTCAATTTTATAAATCCATAGGGATAAATTGTAAAAAAATATCCAAAAAATGGGCCGCCTCAATTTTCCTCCATAACTCGTGTACTGCACCCTGTGAGAATGATCTAAAAACCGTGTTCTAGCCGTATCAGCTCCAATTCGGCTCCGGATGTCCCCAAAAAATGCGGATTCACTTTTATAAATCCATAGGGACAAATTATGGGGAAAAATATCCAAAAATGGGCTGCCTCAATTTTCCTCTATCGCCCTATGAGAATTATCTAAAAACCGAATTCTAGCCGTATCAGCTCCGATTTCGGCTCTGAATGACCCAATAAACGTGTATTCAATTTTCTAAATCCATAGGACAAATTATGAAAAAATATCCGAAAAACGGGCCATCTAAATTTTCCTCCACAACCTGTGTACTACCCTATATGAGAATTTTTTATAAATCGAGGTCCATCCGTATCAGCTCCGACTCGGCTCCGGATGACCTCAAATAAATGCGTATTCAATTTTATAAATCCATAGGGATAAATTGTACAATAATATCCAAAAAATGGGCCGCCTCAATTTTCCTCCATAACTCGTGTACTGCACCCTGTGAGAATGATCTAAAAACCGTGTTCTAGCCGTATCAGCTCCAATTCGGCTCCGGATGTCCCCAAAAAACACGGATTCAATTTTATAAATCCATAGGAACAAATTATGAAAAAATATCCAAAACACGGGCCGCCTCAATTTTCCTCCATAACTTGTCTACTGCCACATATGAAAATTATCTAAAAACTGAGTTCTAGCCGTATCAGCCTCGATTTGGCTTTAGATGACCCCAAATAAATGCGGATTCAATTTTATATATCCATAGGGATACATTATTAAAATTTATCCAAAAATGGGCCACCTCGATTTTTCTCCATAACTCGTGTACTACCCCCTACGAGAATTATCTACAAACTGAGTTCCATCCGTATCAGCTCCAATTCGGGTCCGGATGAATCTAAATAAATGCGTATTCAATTTTATAAATCCACAAGGACAAATTATGAAAAATATCCAAAAATAACCCGTTTACTACCCCCTATGACAATTATCTAAAAACCGAGTTCTAACCGTATCAGCTCCAATTTGGCTCCGGATGACCCCAAATAGACGCGTATTCAATCTTATAAATCCATAGGGATAAATTGTGAAAAAATATCCAAAAAATGGGCCGCCTCAATTTTCCTCCATAACTTGTCTACTACCACATATGAAAATTATTTAAAAATCGAGTTCTAGCCGTATCAGCTTCGATTGGCTTTAGATGACCCCAAATATATGCGGATTCAATTTTATACACACATAAGGATAAATTATGAAAAATTTTCCAAAAATGGGCCATCTCGATTTTACTCCATAACTCGTGTACTAGCCCCTACGAGAATTATCTGAAAACCGAGTTCCATCCGTATGAGCTCGATTCGGTCCGAATGAACCCAAATAAACGCGTATTCAATTTTATAAATCCACAAGGACAAATTATGAAAAAATATCCAAAAAACGGGCCGCATCGATTTTCCTCCATAACCCGTGTCTATGAGAGTTATCTTAAAATCGAGTTCTAGCCGTATCAACTTCGATTCGGCTCCGGATGATCCTAAATATACAGGTATTCAATTTTATAAATCCATAGGGACAAATTATGAAAAAATATCCAAAAATGGGCACCTCGATTTTTCTCCATAACACGTAACTACCCTCTATGAGAATTATCCGAAAACTGAGTTCGAGCCGTATCAGCTCTGATTCGGCTTCGGATGACCTAAAATAAACACGTATTAAATCTTATAAATCCATAGAGATAAATTATGAAAAAATATTCAAAAAATGGGCCATCTCAATTTTCCTCCACAACCCTTGTACTACCCTCTATGAGAATTTTTTACAAATCGAGTTCCATCCGTATCACCTCTGTCTCAGCTCCCGATGACCCCAAATAAACGCGTATTCAATTTTAGAAATCCATAGGGATAAATTGTGAAAAAATATCCAAAAAATGGGCCACCGCGATTTTCCTCCATAACTCGTGTACTAGAGAATTATCCAAAAATCGAGTTCCATCCGTATCAGCTCCGATAGGGGTCCGGATGAACCCAAATAAACGCGTATTCAATTTTATAAACCCACAAGGACAAATTATGAAAAAATATCCAAAAAACGGGCCGCATCGATTTTCCTCCATAACCCGTGTCTATGAGAGTTATCTTAAAATCGAGTTCTAGCCGTATCAGCTTCGATTCGGCTCCGGATGATCCTAAATATACACGTATTCAATTTTATAAATCCATAGGGACAAATTATGAAAAAATATCCAAAAATGGGCACCTCGATTTTTCTCCATAACACGTATACTGCCCTCTATGAGAATTATCCGAAAACTGAGTTCGAGCCGTATCAGCTCTGATTCGGCTTCAGATGACCTAAAATAAACACGTATTAAATCTTATAAATCCATAGAGATAAATTATGAAAAAATATCCAAAAAATGGGCCATCTCAATTTTCCTCCACAACCCTTGTACTACCCTCTATGAGAATTTTTTACAAATCGAATTCCATCCGTATCACCTCCGTCTCAGCTCCCGATGACCCCAAATAAACGCGTATTCAATTTTAGAAATCCATAGGGATAAATTGTGAAAAAATATCTAAAAAATGGGCCACCGCGATTTTCCTCCATAACTCGTATACTAGAGAATTATCCGAAAATCTAGTTCCATCCGTATCAACTCCGATTAGGGTCCGGATGAACCCAAATAAACACGTATTTAATTTTATAAATCCACAAGGACAAATTATGAAAAAATATCCAAAAAATGGGCCATCTCAATTTTCCTCCACAACCTTTGTGCTACCCTCTATGAGAATTTTTTACAAATCGAGTTCCATCCGTATCACCTCCGTCTCAGCTCCCGATGACCCCAAATAAATGCGTATTCACTTTTAGAAATCCATAGGGATAAATTGTGAAAAAATATCCAAAAAATGGGCCACCGCGATTTTCCTCCATAACTCGTGTACTAGAGAATTATCCGAAAATCGAGTTCCATCCGTATCAGCTCCGATTAGGGTCCGGATGAACCCAAATAAACGCGTATTCAATTTTATAAACCCAAAAGGACAAATTATGAAAAAATATCCAAAAACGGGCCGCATCGATTTTCCTCCATAACCCGTGTCTATGAGAGTTATCTTAAAATCGAGTTCTAGCCGTATCAGCTTCGATTCGGCTCCGGATGATCCTAAATATACACGTATTCAATTTTATAAATCCATAGGGATAAATTATGAAAAAATATCCAAAAATGGGCACCTCGATTTTTCTCCATAACACGTATACTACCCTCTATGAGAATTATCCGAAAACTGAGTTCGAGCCGTATTAGCTCTGATTCGGCTTCAGATGACCTAAAATAAACACGTATTAAATCTTATAAATCCATAGAGATAAATTATGAAAAAATATCCAAAAAATGTGCCATCTCAATTTTCCTCCACAACCCTTGTACTACCCTCTATGAGAATTTTTTACAAATCGAGTTCCATCCGTATCACCTCCGTCTCAGCTCCCGATGACCCCAAATAAACGTGTATTCAATTTTAGAAATCCATAGGGATAAATTGTGAAAAAATATCCAAAAATGGGCCACCGCGATTTTCCTCCATAACTCGTATACTAGAGAATTATCCGAAAATCGAGTTCCATCCGTATCAACTCCGATTAGGGTCCGGACGAACCCGAATAAACGCGCATTCAATTTTATAAATCCACAATGACAAATAATGAAAAATATCCAAAAATGGGCCGCATCGATTTTCCTCCATAACATGTGTCTATGAGAGTATCTTAAAATCGAGTTACGACCGTATCGCTCAATTCGGCTCGGATAACCCCAAGTAAACGCGTATTCAATCTTATAAATCCATAGGGATAAATTGTGAAAAATATCAAAAAAATGGGCCGCCTCAATTTTCCTCCATAACCGTGTACTACCCTCTATGAGAATTATCTAAAAGCGTGTTCTACCCGTATGAGCTCCAATTCAGCTTTGGATGTCCCCAAAAAATGCGGATTCAATTTCATAAATCCATAGGGACAAATTATGAAAAAAATATCCAAAAAATGGGCCGCCTCAATTTTCCTCCATAACTTGTGTACTGCACCATATGAAAATTATCTAAAAACCGAGTACTACCCTCTATGGGAATTTTTTACAAATCGAGTTCCATCCGTATCAGCTCCTGCTCGGCTCCGGATGACCTCAAATAAACGTGTATTCAATTCTATAAATACATAGGGATAAATTGTGAAAAAATATCAAAAAAATGGGCCGCCTCAATTTTCCTCCATAACCCGTGTACTACCCCCTGTGAGAATTATCTAAAAACCGTGTTCTAGCCGTTTGAGCTCCAGTTCAGCCCTCGATGTCCCCAAAAAAATGCGGATTCAATTTTATAAATCCATAGGGACAAATTATGGGAAAAAATATCCAAAAATGGGCTGCCTCAATTTTCCTCCATAACTTATGTACTACCCCATATGAAAATTATCTAAAAACCGAGTTCTAGCCGTATCAGCCTCGATTTGGCTTTAGATGACCCCAAATAAATGTGGATTCAATTTTATAAATCCATAGGGATAAATTATGAAAAATTATCCAAAAATGGGCCACCTCAAGTTTCCTCCATAACACGTGCCTATGAGAGTGATCTTAAAATCGAGTTCTAGCCGTATCAGCTTCGATTCGGCTCCGGATGATCCCAAATATACACGTATTCAATTTTATAAATCCATAGGGGCAAATTATGAAAAAATATCCAAAATTGGGTGCCTTGATTTTCCTCCATAACACGTATACTACCAACTATTAGAATTATCCAAAAATTGAGTTCTAGCCATATCAGCTCCGATTCGGCTGTGAATGACCCAATAAACGTGTATTCAATTTTCTAAACCCATAGGACAAATTATGAAAAAATATCCGAAAAACGGGCCATCTAAATTTTCCTCCACAACCCGTGTACTACCCTCTATGAGAATTTTTTATAAATCGAGGTCCATCCTATCAGCACCGACTCGGCTCCGGATGACCTCAAATAAATGCGTATTCAATTTTATAAATCCATAGGGATAAATTGTAAAAAAATATCCAAAAAATGGGCCGCCTCAATTTTCCTCCATAACTCGTGTACCGCCCCATGTGGGAATGATCTAAGAACCGTGTTCTAGCCATATCAGCTCCAATTCGGCTCCGGATGTCCCCAAAAAATGCGGATTCACTTTTATAAATTCATAGGAACAAATTATGGGAAAAAATATCCAAAAATGGGCTGCCTCAATTTTCCTCCATAACTTGTGTACTACCCCATATGACAATTATCTAAAAACCGAGTTCTAGCCGTATCAACCTCGATTTGGCTTTAGATGACCCCAAATAAAAATGCGGATTCAATTTTATAAATCCATAGGGATAAATTATGAAAAATTATCCAAAAATGGGCCACCTCGATTTTCCTCCATAACTCGTGTACTACTCCCTACGTGAATTATCTAAAAACCGAGTTCCATCCGTATCAGCTCCAATTCGGGTCCGGATGAATCTAGATAAATGCGTATTGAATTTTATAAATCCACAAGGACAAATTATGAAAAAAATATCCAAAAATAACCCGTTTACTACCCCCTATGACAATTATCTAAAAACCGAGTTCTAACTGTATCAGCTCCAATTCGGATCCGGATGACCCCAAATAAACGCGTATTCAATCTTATAAATCCATAGGGATAAATTGTGAAAAAATATCCAAAAAATGGGCCGCCTCAATTTTCCTCCATAACCCGTGTGCTACCCCCGTGAGAATTATCTAAAAAATGTGTTCTAGCCGTATGAGCTCCAATTTGGCTCTGGATGTCCCCAAAAAACGCGGATTCAATTTTATTAATCCATAGGGACAAATTATGAAAAAAATATCCAAAAAACGGGCCGCCTCAATTTTCCTCCATAACTTGTCTACTACCACATATGAAAATTATCTAAAAATCGAGTTCTAGCCGTATCGGCTTGATTGGCTTTAGATGACCCCAAATAAATGCGGATTCAATTTTATACATCCATAGGGATAAATTATGAAAAATATCCAAAAATGGGCCATCTCGATTTTACTCCATAACTCGTGTACTACCCCTACGAGAATTATCGAAAAACCGAGTTCCATCCGTATGAGCTCCGATTCGGGTGCGGATGAACCCAAATAAACGCGTATCTAATTTTATAAATCCACAAGGACAAATTATGAAAAAATATCCAAAAAAACGGGCCATCTCAATTTTCCTCCACAACCCTTGTACTACCCTCTATGAGAATTTTTTACAAATCGAGTTCCATCCGTATTAGCTCTGGCTCGGCTCCAGACGACCTCAAATAAACGCATATTCAATTTTATAAATCCATAGGGATAAATTGTGAAAACATATGCAAAAAATGGGCCGCCTCAATTTTCCTCCATAACCCGTGTACTACCCCATGTGAGAATTATCTAAAAACCGTGTTCTAGCCGTATGAGCTCCAATTCAGCTCTGGATGTCCAAAAAAAATACGGATTCAATTTTATAAATCCATAGGGATAAATTATGAAAAATTATCCAAAAATGGGACACCTCGATTTTCCTCCATAACTCGTGTACTACCCCCCTACGAGAATTATCTAAAAACCGAGTTCCATCCGTATCAGCTCCAATTCTGGTCCGGATGAATCTAAATAAATGCGTATTGAATTTTATAAATCCACAAGGACAAATTATGAAAAAATATCCAAAAATAACCCGTTTACTACCCCCTATGACAATTATCTAAAAACCGAGTTCTAACTGTATCAGCTCCAATTCGGCTCCGGATGACCCCAAATAAACGCGTATTCAATCTTATAAATCCATAGGGATAAATTGTGAAAAAATATCCAAAAAATGGGCCGCCTCAATTTTCCTCCATAACCCGTGTGCTACCCCCGTGAGAATTATCTAAAAACCGTGTTCTAGCCGTATGAGCTCCAATTTGGCTCTGGATGTCCCCAAAAAACGCGGATTCAATTTTATAAATCCATAGGAACAAATTATGAAAAAAATATCCAAAAAACGGGCCGCCTCTTCCTCCATAACTTGTCTACTACCACATATGAAAATTATCTAAAAATCGAGTTCTAGCCGTATCAGCTTCGATTGGCTTTAGATGACCCCAAATAAATGCGGATTCAATTTTATACATCCATAGGGATAAATTATGAAAAAATATCCAAAAATGGGCCATCTCGATTTTACTCCATAACTCGTGTACTACCCCCTACGAGAATTATCTGAAAACCGAGTTCCATCCGTATGAGCTCCGATTCGGGTCCGGATGAACCCAAATAAACGCGTATCTAATTTTATAAATTCACAAGGACAAATTATGAAAAAATATCCAAAAAAACGGGCCATCTCAATTTTCCTCCACAACCCTTGTACTACCCTCTATGAGAATTTTTTACAAATCGAGTTCTATCTGTATTAGCTCTGGCTCGGCTCCAGATGACCTCAAATAAATGCGTATTCAATTTTATAAATCCATAGGGATAAATTATGAAAAAATATATCCAAAAATGGGCCACCTTGATTTTCCTCCATAAATCGTGTACTACCCCCCTACGAGAATTATCCGAAAACCGAGTTCCATCCGTATCAGCTCCGATTAGGGTCCGGATGAATCTAAATAGACGCGTATTCAATTTTATAAATCAACAATGACAAATTATGAAAAAATATCCAAAAAATGGGCCATCTCAATTTTCCTCCACAACCCTTGTACTACCCTCTATGAGAATTTTTTACAAATCGAGTTCCATCCGTATCACCTCTGTCTCAGCTCCCGATGACCCCAAATAAACGCGTATTCAATTTTAGAAATCCATAGGGATAAATTGTGAAAAAATATCCAAAAAATGGGCCACCGCGATTTTCCTCCATAACTCGTGTACTAGAGAATTATCCAAAAATCGAGTTCCATCCGTATCAGCTCCGATAGGGGTCCGGATGAACCCAAATAAACGCGTATTCAATTTTATAAACCCACAAGGACAAATTATGAAAAAATATCCAAAAAACGGGCCGCATCGATTTTCCTCCATAACCCGTGTCTATGAGAGTTATCTTAAAATCGAGTTCTAGCCGTATCAGCTTCGATTCGGCTCCGGATGATCCTAAATATACACGTATTCAATTTTATAAATCCATAGGGACAAATTATGAAAAAATATCCAAAAATGGGCACCTCGATTTTTCTCCATAACACGTATACTGCCCTCTATGAGAATTATCCGAAAACTGAGTTCGAGCCGTATCAGCTCTGATTCGGCTTCAGATGACCTAAAATAAACACGTATTAAATCTTATAAATCCATAGAGATAAATTATGAAAAAATATCCAAAAAATGGGCCATCTCAATTTTCCTCCACAACCCTTGTACTACCCTCTATGAGAATTTTTTACAAATCGAATTCCATCCGTATCACCTCCGTCTCAGCTCCCGATGACCCCAAATAAACGCGTATTCAATTTTAGAAATCCATAGGGATAAATTGTGAAAAAATATCTAAAAAATGGGCCACCGCGATTTTCCTCCATAACTCGTATACTAGAGAATTATCCGAAAATCTAGTTCCATCCGTATCAACTCCGATTAGGGTCCGGATGAACCCAAATAAACACGTATTTAATTTTATAAATCCACAAGGACAAATTATGAAAAAATATCCAAAAAATGGGCCATCTCAATTTTCCTCCACAACCTTTGTGCTACCCTCTATGAGAATTTTTTACAAATCGAGTTCCATCCGTATCACCTCCGTCTCAGCTCCCGATGACCCCAAATAAATGCGTATTCACTTTTAGAAATCCATAGGGATAAATTGTGAAAAAATATCCAAAAAATGGGCCACCGCGATTTTCCTCCATAACTCGTGTACTAGAGAATTATCCGAAAATCGAGTTCCATCCGTATCAGCTCCGATTAGGGTCCGGATGAACCCAAATAAACGCGTATTCAATTTTATAAACCCAAAAGGACAAATTATGAAAAAATATCCAAAAAACGGGCCGCATCGATTTTCCTCCATAACCCGTGTCTATGAGAGTTATCTTAAAATCGAGTTCTAGCCGTATCGGCTTCGATTGACTCCGGATGATCCTAAATATACACGTATTCAATTTTATAAATCCATAGGGATAAATTATGAAAAAATATCCAAAAATGGGCACCTCGATTTTTCTCCATAACACGTATACTACCCTCTATGAGAATTATCCGAAAACTGAGTTCGAGCCGTATTAGCTCTGATTCGGCTTCAGATGACCTAAAATAAACACGTATTAAATCTTATAAATCCATAGAGATAAATTATGAAAAAATATCCAAAAAATGTGCCATCTCAATTTTCCTCCACAACCCTTGTACTACCCTCTATGAGAATTTTTTACAAATCGAGTTCCATCCGTATCACCTCCGTCTCAGCTCCCGATGACCCCAAATAAACGTGTATTCAATTTTAGAAATCCATAGGGATAAATTGTGAAAAAATATCCAAAAAATGGGCCACCGCGATTTTCCTCCATAACTCGTATACTAGAGAATTATCCGAAAATCGAGTTCCATCCGTATCAACTCCGATTAGGGTCCGGACGAACCCAAATAAACGCGCATTCAATTTTATAAATCCACAATGACAAATAATGAAAAAATATCCAAAAAATGGGCCGCATCGATTTTCCTCCATAACATGTGTCTATGAGAGTATCTTAAAATCGAGTTCTGACCGTATCAGCTCCAATTCGGCTCCGGATAACCCCAAGTAAACGCGTATTCAATCTTATAAATCCATAGGGATAAATTGTGAAAAAATATCAAAAAAATGGGCCGCCTCAATTTTCCTCCATAACCCGTGTACTACCCTCTATGAGAATTATCTAAAAACTGTGTTCTACCCGTATGAGCTCCAATTCAGCTTTGGATGTCCCCAAAAAATGCGGATTCAATTTTATAAATCCATAGGGACAAATTATGAAAAAAATATCCAAAAAATGGGCCGCCTCAATTTTCCTCCATAACTTGTGTACTGCACCATATGAAAATTATCTAAAAACCGAGTACTACCCTCTATGGGAATTTTTTACAAATCGAGTTCCATCCGTATCAGCTCCTGCTCGGCTCCGGATGACCTCAAATAAACGTGTATTCAATTTTATAAATACATAGGGATAAATTGTGAAAAAATATCAAAAAAATGGGCCGCCTCAATTTTCCTCCATAACCCGTGTACTACCCCCTGTGAGAATTATCTAAAAACCGTGTTCTAGCCGTTTGAGCTCCAGTTCAGCCCTCGATGTCCCCAAAAAAATGCGGATTCAATTTTATAAATCCATAGGGACAAATTATGGAAAAAATATCCAAAAATGGGCTGCCTCAATTTTCCTCCATAACTTATGTACTACCCCATATGAAAATTATCTAAAAACCGAGTTCTAGCCGTATCAGCCTCGATTTGGCTTTAGATGACCCCAAATAAATGTGGATTCAATTTTATAAATCCATAGGGATAAATTATGAAAAATTATCCAAAAATGGGCCACCTCAAGTTTCCTCCATAACACGTGCCTATGAGAGTGATCTTAAAATCGAGTTCTAGCCGTATCAGCTTCGATTCGGCTCCGGATGATCCCAAATATACACGTATTCAATTTTATAAATCCATAGGGGCAAATTATGAAAAAATATCCAAAATTGGGTGCCTTGATTTTCCTCCATAACACGTATACTACCAACTATTAGAATTATCCAAAAATTGAGTTCTAGCCATATCAGCTCCGATTCTACCGTGAATGACCCAATAAACGTGTATTCAATTTTCTAAACCCATAGGACAAATTATAAAAAAATATCCGAAAAACGGGCCATCTAAATTTTCCTCCACAACCCGTGTACTACCCTCTATGAGAATTTTTTATAAATCGAGGTCCATCCTATCAGCACCGACTCGGCTCCGGATGACCTCAAATAAATGCGTATTCAATTTTATAAATCCATAGGGATAAATTGTAAAAAAATATCCAAAAATGGGCCGCCTCAATTTTCCTCCATAACTCGTGTCGCCCCATGTGGGAATGATCTAAGAACCGTGTTCTAGCCATATCGGCTCAATTCGGCCCGGATGTCCCCAAAAATGCGGATTCACTTTTATAAATTCATAGGAACAAATTATGGGAAAAATATCCAAAATGGGCCGCCTCAATTTTCCTCCATAACTTGTGTACTACCCCATATGACAATTATCTAAAAACCGAGTTCTAGCCGTATCAACCTCGATTTGGCTTTAGATGACCCCAAATAAAAATGCGGATTCAATTTTATAAATCCATAGGGATAAATTATGAAAAATTATCCAAAAATGGGCCACCTCGATTTTCCTCCATAACTCGTGTACTACTCCCTACGTGAATTATCTAAAAACCGAGTTCCATCCGTATCAGCTCCAATTCGGGTCCGGATGAATCTAGATAAATGCGTATTGAATTTTATAAATCCACAAGGACAAATTATGAAAAAAATATCCAAAAATAACCCGTTTACTACCCCCTATGACAATTATCTAAAAACCGAGTTCTAACTGTATCAGCTCCAATTCGGATCCGGATGACCCCAAATAAACGCGTATTCAATCTTATAAATCCATAGGGATAAATTGTAAAAAAATATCCAAAAAATGGGCCGCCTCAATTTTCCTCCATAACTCGTGTACTGCACCCTGTGAGAATGATCTAAAAACCGTGTTCTAGCCGTATCAGCTCCAATTCGGCTCCGGATGTCCCCAAAAAATGCGGATTCACTTTTATAAATCCATAGGGACAAATTATGGGGAAAAATATCCAAAAATGGGCTGCCTCAATTTTCCTCTATCGCCCTATGAGAATTATCTAAAAACCGAATTCTAGCCGTATCAGCTCCGATTTCGGCTCTGAATGACCCAATAAACGTGTATTCAATTTTCTAAATCCATAGGACAAATTATGAAAAAATATCCGAAAAACGGGCCATCTAAATTTTCCTCCACAACCTGTGTACTACCCTATATGAGAATTTTTTATAAATCGAGGTCCATCCGTATCAGCTCCGACTCGGCTCCGGATGACCTCAAATAAATGCGTATTCAATTTTATAAATCCATAGGGATAAATTGTACAATAATATCCAAAAAATGGGCCGCCTCAATTTTCCTCCATAACTCGTGTACTGCACCCTGTGAGAATGATCTAAAAACCGTGTTCTAACCGTATCAGCTCCAATTCGGCTCCGGATGTCCCCAAAAAACACGGATTCAATTTTATAAATCCATAGGAACAAATTATGAAAAAAATATCCAAAACACGGGCCGCCTCAATTTTCCTCCATAACTTGTCTACTGCCACATATGAAAATTATCTAAAAACTGAGTTCTAGCCGTATCAGCCTCGATTTGGCTTTAGATGACCCCAAATAAATGCGGATTCAATTTTATATATCCATAGGGATACATTATTAAAATTTATCCAAAAATGGGCCACCTCGATTTTTCTCCATAACTCGTGTACTACCCCCTACGAGAATTATCTACAAACTGAGTTCCATCCGTATCAGCTCCAATTCGGGTCCGGATGAATCTAAATAAATGCGTATTCAATTTTATAAATCCACAAGGACAAATTATGAAAAATATCCAAAAATAACCCGTTTACTACCCCCTATGACAATTATCTAAAAACCGAGTTCTAACCGTATCAGCTCCAATTTGGCTCCGGATGACCCCAAATAGACGCGTATTCAATCTTATAAATCCATAGGGATAAATTGTGAAAAAATATCCAAAAAATGGGCCGCCTCAATTTTCCTCCATAACTTGTCTACTACCACATATGAAAATTATTTAAAAATCGAGTTCTAGCCGTATCAGCTTCGATTGGCTTTAGATGACCCCAAATATATGCGGATTCAATTTTATACACACATAAGGATAAATTATGAAAAATTTTCCAAAAATGGGCCATCTCGATTTTACTCCATAACTCGTGTACTATCCCCTACGAGAATTATCTGAAAACCGAGTTCCATCCGTATGAGCTCCGATTCGGGTCCGAATGAACCCAAATAAACGCGTATTCAATTTTATAAATCCACAAGGACAAATTATGAAAAAATATCCAAAAAACGGGCCGCATCGATTTTCCTCCATAACCCGTGTCTATGAGAGTTATCTTAAAATCGAGTTCTAGCCGTATCAACTTCGATTCGGCTCCGGATGATCCTAAATATACAGGTATTCAATTTTATAAATCCATAGGGACAAATTATGAAAAAATATCCAAAAATGGGCACCTCGATTTTTCTCCATAACACGTAACTACCCTCTATGAGAATTATCCGAAAACTGAGTTCGAGCCGTATCAGCTCTGATTCGGCTTCGGATGACCTAAAATAAACACGTATTAAATCTTATAAATCCATAGAGATAAATTATGAAAAATATTCAAAAAATGGGCCATCTCAATTTTCCTCCACAACCCTTGTACTACCCTCTATGAGAATTTTTTACAAATCGAGTTCCATCCGTATCACCTCTGTCTCAGCTCCCGATGACCCCAAATAAACGCGTATTCAATTTTAGAAATCCATAGGGATAAATTGTGAAAAAATATCCAAAAAATGGGCCACCACGATTTTCCTCCATAACTCGTGTACTAGAGAATTATCCAAAAATCGAGTTCCATCCGTATCAGCTCCGATAGGGGTCCGGATGAACCCAAATAAACGCGTATTCAATTTTATAAACCCACAAGGACAAATTATGAAAAAATTTCCAAAATACGGGCCGCATCGATTTTCCTCCATAACCCGTGTCTATGAGAGTTATATTTTAATCGAGTTCTAGCCTTATCAGCTTCTATTCGGCTCCGGATGATCCTAAATATAAAAGTATTCAATTTTATAAATCCATAGGGACAAATTATGAAAAAATATCCAAAAATGGGCACCTCGATTTTTCTCCATAACACGTATCTTGCCCTCTATGAGAATTATCCGAAAGCGAGTTCGAGCCGTATCGGCTCCGATTCGGCTTCAGATGACCTAAAATAAACACGTATTAAATCTTATAAATCCATAGAGATAAATTATGAAAAATATCCAAAAAATGGGCCATCTCAATTTTCCTCCACAACCCTTGTACTACCCTCTATGAGAATTTTTACAAATCGAATTCCATCCGTATCACCTCCGTCTCGGCTCCCGATGACCCCAAATAAACGCGTATTCAATTTTAGAAATCCATAGGGATAAATTGTGAAAAATATCTAAAAATGGGCCACCGCGATTTTCCTCCATAACTCGTATACTAGAGAATTATCCGAAAATCTAGTTCCATCCGTATCAACTCCGATTAGGGTCCGGATGAACCCAAATAAACACGTATTTAATTTTATAAATCCACAAGGACAAATTATGAAAAAATATCCAAAAAATGGGCCATCTCAATTTTCCTCCACAACCTTTGTACTACCCTCTATGAGAATTTTTTACAAATCGAGTTCCATCCGTATCACCTCCGTCTCAGCTCCCGATGACCCCAAATAAATGCGTATTCACTTTTAGAAATCCATAGGGATAAATTGTGAAAAAATATCCAAAAAATGGGCCACCGCGATTTTCCTCCATAACTCGTGTACTAGAGAATTATCCGAAAATCGAGTTCCATCCGTATCAGCTCCGATTAGGGTCCGGATGAACCCAAATAAACGCGTATTCAATTTTATAAACCCAAAAGGACAAATTATGAAAAAATATCCAAAAAACGGGCCGCATCGATTTTCCTCCATAACCCGTGTCTATGAGAGTTATCTTAAAATCGAGTTCTAGCCGTATCAGCTTCGATTCGGCTCCGGATGATCCTAAATATACACGTATTCAATTTTATAAATCCATAGGGATAAATTATGAAAAAATATCCAAAAATGGGCACCTCGATTTTTCTCCATAACACGTATACTACCCTCTATGAGAATTATCCGAAAACTGAGTTCGAGCCGTATTAGCTCTGATTCGGCTTCAGATGACCTAAAATAAACACGTATTAAATCTTATAAATCCATAGAGATAAATTATGAAAAAATATCCAAAAAATGTGCCATCTCAATTTTCCTCCACAACCCTTGTACTACCCTCTATGAGAATTTTTTACAAATCGAGTTCCATCCGTATCACCTCCGTCTCAGCTCCCGATGACCCCAAATAAACGTGTATTCAATTTTAGAAATCCATAGGGATAAATTGTGAAAAAATATCCAAAAAATGGGCCACCGCGATTTTCCTCCATAACTCGTATACTAGAGAATTATCCGAAAATCGAGTTCCATCCGTATCAACTCCGATTAGGGTCCTGGACGAACCCGAATAAACGCGCATTCAATTTTATAAATCCACAATGACAAATAATGAAAAATATCCAAAAATGGGCCGCATCGATTTTCCTCCATAACATGTGTCTATGAGAGTATCTTAAAATCGAGTTCGACCGTATCGGCTCAATTCGCTCGGATAACCCCAAGTAAACGCGTATTCAATCTTATAAATCCATAGGGATAAATTGTTAAAAAATATCAAAAAAATGGGCCGCCTCAATTTTCCTCCATAACCCGTGTACTACCCTCTATGAGAATTATCTAAAAACTGTGTTCTACCCGTATGAGCTCCAATTCAGCTTTGGATGTCCCCAAAAAATGCGGATTCAATTTTATAAATCCATAGGGACAAATTATGAAAAAAATATCCAAAAAATGGGCCGCCTCAATTTTCCTCCATAACTTGTGTACTGCACCATATGAAAATTATCTAAAAACCGAGTACTACCCTCTATGGGAATTTTTTACAAATCGAGTTCCATCCGTATCAGCTCCTGCTCGGCTCCGGATGACCTCAAATAAACGTGTATTCAATTCTATAAATACATAGGGATAAATTGTGAAAAAATATCAAAAAAATGGGCCGCCTCAATTTTCCTCCATAACCCGTGTACTACCCCCTGTGAGAATTATCTAAAAACCGTGTTCTAGCCGTTTGAGCTCCAGTTCAGCCCTCGATGTCCCCAAAAAAATGCGGATTCAATTTTATAAATCCATAGGGACAAATTATGGGAAAAAATATCCAAAAATGGGCTGCCTCAATTTTCCTCCATAACTTATGTACTACCCCATATGAAAATTATCTAAAAACCGAGTTCTAGCCGTATCAGCCTCGATTTGGCTTTAGATGACCCCAAATAAATGTGGATTCAATTTTATAAATCCATAGGGATAAATTATGAAAAATTATCCAAAAATGGGCCACCTCAAGTTTCCTCCATAACACGTGCCTATGAGAGTGATCTTAAAATCGAGTTCTAGCCGTATCAGCTTCGATTCGGCTCCGGATGATCCCAAATATACACGTATTCAATTTTATAAATCCATAGGGGCAAATTATGAAAAAATATCCAAAATTGGGTGCCTTGATTTTCCTCCATAACACGTATACTACCAACTATTAGAATTATCCAAAAATTGAGTTCTAGCCATATCAGCTCCGATTCGGCTGTGAATGACCCAATAAACGTGTATTCAATTTTCTAAACCCATAGGACAAATTATAAAAAAATATCCGAAAAACGGGCCATCTAAATTTTCCTCCACAACCCGTGTACTACCCTCTATGAGAATTTTTTATAAATCGAGGTCCATCCTATCAGCACCGACTCGGCTCCGGATGACCTCAAATAAATGCGTATTCAATTTTATAAATCCATAGGGATAAATTGTAAAAAAATATCCAAAAAATGGGCCGCCTCAATTTTCCTCCATAACTCGTGTACTGCCCCATGTGGGAATGATCTAAGAACCGTGTTCTAGCCATATCAGCTCCAATTCGGCTCCGGATGTCCCCAAAAAATGCGGATTCACTTTTATAAATTCATAGGAACAAATTATGGGAAAAAATATCCAAAAATGGGCTGCCTCAATTTTCCTCCATAACTTGTGTACTACCCCATATGACAATTATCTAAAAACCGAGTTCTAGCCGTATCAACCTCGATTTGGCTTTAGATGACCCCAAATAAAAATGCGGATTCAATTTTATAAATCCATAGGGATAAATTATGAAAAATTATCCAAAAATGGGCCACCTCGATTTTCCTCCATAACTCGTGTACTACTCCCTACGTGAATTATCTAAAACCGAGTTCCATCCGTATCAGCTCCAATTCGGGTCCGGATGAATCTAGATAAATGCGTATTGAATTTTATAAATCCACAAGGACAAATTATGAAAAAAATATCCAAAAATAACCCGTTTACTACCCCCTATGACAATTATCTAAAAACCGAGTTCTAACTGTATCAGCTCCAATTCGGATCCGGATGACCCCAAATAAACGCGTATTCAATCTTATAAATCCATAGGGATAAATTGTGAAAAAATATCCAAAAAATGGGCCGCCTCAATTTTCCTCCATAACCCGTGTGCTACCCCCGTGAGAATTATCTAAAAAATGTGTTCTAGCCGTATGAGCTCCAATTTGGCTCTGGATGTCCCCAAAAAACGCGGATTCAATTTTATTAATCCATAGGGACAAATTATGAAAAAAATATCCAAAAAACGGGCCGCCTCAATTTTCCTCCATAACTTGTCTACTACCACATATGAAAATTATCTAAAAATCGAGTTCTAGCCGTATCAGCTTCGATTGGCTTTAGATGACCCCAAATAAATGCGGATTCAATTTTATACATCCATAGGGATAAATTATGAAAAAATATCCAAAAATGGGCCATCTCGATTTTACTCCATAACTCGTGTACTACCCCTACGAGAATTATCGAAAAACCGAGTTCCATCCGTATGAGCTCCGATTCGGGTGCGGATGAACCCAAATAAACGCGTATCTAATTTTATAAATCCACAAGGACAAATTATGAAAAAATATCCAAAAAAACAGGCCATCTCAATTTTCCTCCACAACCCTTGTACTACCCTCTATGAGAATTTTTTACAAATCGAGTTCCATCCGTATTAGCTCTGGCTCGGCTCCAGACGACCTCAAATAAACGCATATTCAATTTTATAAATCCATAGGGATAAATTGTGAAAACATATGCAAAAAATGGGCCGCCTCAATTTTCCTCCATAACCCGTGTACTACCCCATGTGAGAATTATCTAAAAACCGTGTTCTAGCCGTATGAGCTCCAATTCAGCTCTGGATGTCCAAAAAAAATACGGATTCAATTTTATAAATCCATAGGGATAAATTATGAAAAATTATCCAAAAATGGGACACCTCGATTTTCCTCCATAACTCGTGTACTACCCCCCTACGAGAATTATCTAAAAACCGAGTTCCATCCGTATCAGCTCCAATTCTGGTCCGGATGAATCTAAATAAATGCGTATTGAATTTTATAAATCCACAAGGACAAATTATGAAAAAATATCCAAAAATAACCCGTTTACTACCCCCTATGACAATTATCTAAAAACCGAGTTCTAACTGTATCAGCTCGATTCGCTCGGATGACCCCAAATAAACGCGTATTCAATCTTATAAATCCATAGGGATAAATTGTGAAAAAATATCCAAAAAATGGGCCGCCTCAATTTTCCTCCATAACCCGTGTGCTACCCCCGTGAGAATTATCTAAAAACCGTGTTCTAGCCGTATGAGCTCCAATTTGGCTCTGGATGTCCCCAAAAAACGCGGATTCAATTTTATAAATCCATAGGAACAAATTATGAAAAAAATATCCAAAACACGGGCCGCCTCTTCCTCCATAACTTGTCTACTACCACATATGAAAATTATCTAAAAATCGAGTTCTAGCCGTATCAGCTTCGATTGGCTTTAGATGACCCCAAATAAATGCGGATTCAATTTTATACATCCATAGGGATAAATTATGAAAAAATATCCAAAAATGGGCCATCTCGATTTTACTCCATAACTCGTGTACTACCCCCTACGAGAATTATCTGAAAACCGAGTTCCATCCGTATGAGCTCCGATTCGGGTCCGGATGAACCCAAATAAACGCGTATCTAATTTTATAAATTCACAAGGACAAATTATGAAAAAATATCCAAAAAAACGGGCCATCTCAATTTTCCTCCACAACCCTTGTACTACCCTCTATGAGAATTTTTTACAAATCGAGTTCTATCTGTATTAGCTCTGGCTCGGCTCCAGATGACCTCAAATAAATGCGTATTCAATTTTATAAATCCATAGGGATAAATTATGAAAAAATATATCCAAAAATGGGCCACCTTGATTTTCCTCCATAAATCGTGTACTACCCCCCTACGAGAATTATCCGAAAACCGAGTTCCATCCGTATCAGCTCCGATTAGGGTCCGGATGAATCTAAATAGACGCGTATTCAATTTTATAAATCAACAATGACAAATTATGAAAAAATATCCAAAAATAACCCGTTTACTAACCCCTATGACAATTATCTAAAAACCGAGTTCTGACCGTATCAGCTCCAATTCGGCTCCGGATGACCCCAAGTAAACGCGTATTCAATCTTATAAATCCATAGGGATAAATTGTGAAAAAATATCAAAAAAATGGGCCGCCTCAATTTTCCTCCATAACCCGTGTACTACCCCCTATGAGAATTATCTAAAAACTGTGTTCTACCCATATGAGCTTCAATTCAGCTTTGGATGTCCCCAAAAAAATGCGGATTCAATTTTATAAATCCATAGGGATAAATTATGAAAAAAATATCCAAAAATGGGCCGCCTCAATTTTCCTCCATAACTTGTGTACTGCACCATATGAAAATTATCTAAAAACCGTGTACTACCCTCTATGAGAATTTTTTACAAATCGAGGTCCATCTGTATCAGCTCGGACTCAGCTCCGGATGACCTCAAATAAACACGTATTCAATTTTATAAATCCATAGGGATAAATTGTGAAAAAATATCCAAAAAATGGGCCGCCTCAATTTTCCTCCATAACCCGTGTACTACCCACTGTGAGAATTATCTAAAAACCGTGTTCTAGCTGTTTGAGCTCCAGTTCGGCCCTGGATGTCCCCAAAAAAATGTGGATTCAATTTTATAAATCCATAGGGACAAATTATGGGGAAAAAATATCCAAAAATGGGCTGCCTCAATTTTCCTCCATAACTTGTGTACTACCCCATATGAAAATTATCTAAAAACCGAGTTCTAGCCGTATCAGCCTCGATTTGGCTTTAGATGACCCCAAATAAATGTGGATTTAATTTTATAAATCCATAGGGATAAATTATGAAAAATTATCCAAAAATGGGTCACCTCAATTTTCCTCCATAACACGTGCCTATGAGAGTGATCTTAAAATCGAATTCTAGCCATATCAGCTTCGATTCGGCTCCAGATGATCCCAAATATACACGTATTCAATTTTATAAATCCATAGGGACAAATTATGAAAAAAATATCCAAAACTGGGCCCCTTGATTTTGCTCCATAACACGTATACTACCCACTATTAGAATTATCCAAAAATTGAGTTTGAGCCGTATCAGCTCCGATTCAGCTCCGGATGACCTCAAATAAACTCGTATTCAATCTTATAAATCCATACGGACAAATTATGAAAAAAATATCCAAAAAATGGGCCGCCTCAATTTTCCTCTATCGCCCTATGTGAATTATCTAAAAACCGAGTTCTAGCCGTATCAGCTCCGATTCGGCTCTGAATGACCCAATAAACGTGTATTCAATTTTCTAAACCCATAGGACAAATTATGAAAAAATATCCGAAAAACGGGCCATCTAAATTTTCCTCCACAACCCGTGTACTACCCTCTATGAGAATTTTTTATAAATCGAGGTCCATCCGTATCAGCTCCGACTCGGCTCCGGATGACCTCAAATAAATGCGTATTCAATTTTATAAATCCATAGGGATAAATTGTAAAAAAATATCCAAAAAATGGACCGCCTCAATTTTCCTCCATAACTCGTGTACTGCCTCCTGTGAGAATGATTTAAAAACCGTGTTCTAGCCATATCAGCTCCAATTCGGCTCCGGATGTCCCCAAAAAATGCGCATTCACTTTTATAAATCCATAGGGACAAATTATGGGAAAAAATATCCAAAAATGGGCTGCCTCAATTTTCCTGCATAACTTGTGTACTACCTCATATGAAAATTATCTAAAAACCGAGTTCCATCCGTATCAGCTCCAATTCGGGTCCGGATGAATCTAAATAAATGCGTATTGAATTTTATAAATCCAAAAGGACAAATTATGAAAAAAATATCCAAAAATAACTGGTTTACTACCTCCTATGACAATTATCTAAAAACCGAGTTCTAACCGTATCAGCTCCAAGTCGGCTCCGGATGACCCCAAATAAACGCGTATTCAATCTTATAAATCCATAGGGATTGTGAAAAAATATCCAAAAAATGGGCCGCCTCAATTTTCCTCCATAACCCGTGTGCTACCCCCGTGAGAATTATCTAAAAACCGTGTTCTAGCCGTATGAGCTCCAATTTGGCTCTGGATGTCCCCAAAAAATGCGGATTCAATTTTATAAATCCATAGGAACAAATTATGAAAAAAATATCCAAAAAACGGGCCGCCTCAATTTTCCTCCATAACTTGTCTACTACCACATATGAAAATTATCTAAAAATCGAGTTCTAGCCGTATCAGCTTCGATTGGCTTTAGATGACCCCAAATAAATGCGGATTCAATTTTATACATCCATAGGGATAAATTATGAAAAAATATCCAAAAATGGGCCATCTCGATTTTACTCCATAACTCATGTACTACCCCCTACGAGAATTATCTGAAAATCGAGTTCCATCCGTATGAGCTCCGATTCGGGTCCGGATGAACCCAAATAAACGCGTATCTAATTTTATAAATTCACAAGGACAAATTATGAAAAAATATCCAAAAAAACGGGCCATCTCAATTTTCCTCCACTACCCTTGTACTACCCTCTATGAGAATTTTTTACAAATCGAGTTCTATCTGTATTAGCTCTGGCTCGGCTCCAGATGACCTCAAATAAACGCGTATTCAATTTTATAAATCCATAGGGATAAATTATGAAAAAATATCCAAAAATGGGCCACCTTGATTTTCCTCCATAAATCGTGTACTACCCCCCTACGAGAATTATCCGAAAACCGAGTTCCATTCGTATCAGCTCCGATTAGGGTCCGGATGAATCTAAATAGACGCGTATTCAATTTTATAAATCCACAATGACAAATTATGAAAAAATATCCAAAAATAACCCGTTTACTAACCCCTATGACAATTATCTAAAAACCGAGTTCTGACCGTATCAGCTCCAATTCGGCTCCGGATGACCCCAAGTAAACGCGTATTCAATCTTATAAATCCGTAGGGATAAATTGTGAAAAAATATCAAAAAAATGGGCCGCCTCAATTTTCCTCCATAACCCGTGTACTACCCCCTATGAGAATTATCTAAAAACTGTGTTCTACCCGTATGAGCTTCAATTCAGCTTTGGATGTCCCCAAAAAAATGCGGATTCAATTTTATAAATCCATAGGGATAAATTATGAAAAAAATATCCAAAAATGGGCCGCCTCAATTTTCCTCCATAACTTGTGTACTGCACCATATGAAAATTATCTAAAAACCGTGTACTACCCTCTATGAGAATTTTTTACAAATCGATGTCCATCTGTATCAGCTCTGACTCAGCTCCGGATGACCTCAAATAAACGCGTATTCAATTTTATAAATCCATAGGGATAAATTGTGAAAAAATATCCAAAAAATGGGCCGCCTCAATTTTCCTCCATAACCCGTGTACTACCCACTGTGAGAATTATCTAAAAACCTTGTTCTAGCTGTTTGAGCTCCAGTTCGGCCCTGGATGTCCCCAAAAAAATGTGGATTCAATTTTATAAATCCATAGGGACAAATTATGGGGAAAAAATATCCAAAAATGGGCTGCCTCAATTTTCCTCCATAACTTGTGTACTACCCCATATGAAAATTATCTAAAAATCGAGTTCTAGCCGTTTCAGCCTCGATTTGGCTTTAGATGACCCCAAATAAATGTGGATTTAATTTTATAAATCCATAGGGATAAATTATGAAAAATTATCCAAAAATGGGCCACCTCAATTTTCCTCCATAACACGTGCCTATGAGAGTGATCTTAAAATCGAATTCTAGCCGTATCAGCTTCGATTCGGCTCCGGATGATCCCAAATATACACGTATTCAATTTTATAAATCCATAGGGACAAATTATGAAAAAATATCCAAAACTGGGCCCCTTGATTTTCCTCCATAACACGTACACTACCCACTATTAGAATTATCCAAAAATTGAGTTCGAGCCGTATCAGCTCCGATTCAGCTCCGGATGACCTCAAATAAACTCGTATTCAATCTTATAAATCCATACGGACAAATTATGAAAAAAATATCCAAAAAACGGGCCGCCTCAATTTTCCTCTATCGCCCTATGAGAATTATCTAAAAACCGAGTTCTAGCCGTATCAGCTCCGATTCGGCTCTGAATGACCCAATAAACGTGTATTCAATTTTCTAAACCCATAGGACAAATTATGAAAAAATATCCGAAAAACGGGCCATCTAAATTTTCCTCCACAACCCGTGTACTACCCTCTATGAGAATTTTTTATAAATCGAGGTCCATCCGTATCAGCTCCGACTCGGCTCCGGATGACCTCAAATAAATGCGTATTCAATTTTATAAATCCATAGGGATAAATTGTAAAAAAATATCCAAAAAATGGACCGCCTCAATTTTCCTCCATAACTCGTGTACTGCCTCCTGTGAGAATGATTTAAAAACCGTGTTCTAGCCATATCAGCTCCAATTCGGCTCCGGATGTCTCCAAAAAATGCGGATTCACTTTTATAAATCCATAGGGACAAATTATGGGGAAAAAATATCCAAAAATGGGCTGCCTCAATTTTCCTCCATAACTTGTGTACTACCCCATATGAAAATTATCTAAAAATCGAGTTCTAGCCGTATCAGCCTCGATTTAGCTTTAGATGACCCCAAATAAATGCAAATTCAATTTTATAAATCCATAGGCATAAATTATGAAAAATTATCCAAAAATGGGCCACCTCGATTTTCCTCCATAACTCGTGTACTACCCCCTACGAGAATTATCTAAAAACCGAGTTCCATCCGTATCAGCTCCAATTCGGGTCCGGATGAATCTAAATAAATACGTATTGAATTTTATAAATCCAAAAGGACAAATTATGAAAAAAATATCCAAAAATAGCTGGTTTACTACCTCCTATGACAGTTATCTAAAAACCTAGTTCTAACCGTATCAGCTCCAAGTCGGCTCCGGATGACCCCAAATAAACGCGTATTCAATCTTATAAATCTATAGGGATAAATTGTGAAAAAATATCCAAAAAATGGGCCGCCTCAATTTTCGTCCATAACCCGTGTGCTACCCCCGTGAGAATTATCTAAAAACCGTGTTCTAGCCGTATGAGCTCCAATTTGGCTCTGGATGTCCCCAAAAAATGCGGATTCAATTTTATAAATCCATAGGGACAAATTATGAAAAAATTATCCAAAAAACGGGCCGCCTCAATTTTCCTCCATAACTTGTCTACTACCACATATGAAAATTATCTAAAAATTGAGTTCTAGCCGTATCAACTTCGATTGGCTTTAGATTACCCAAAATAAATGCGGATTCAATTTTATACATCCATAGGGATAAATTATGAAAAAATATCCAAAAATGGGCCATCTCGATTTTACTCCATAACTCGTGTACTACCCCCTACGAGAATTATCTTAAAACCGAGTTCCATCCGTATGAACTCCGATTCGGGTCCGGATGAACCCAAATAAACGTGTATCTAATTTTATAAATCCACAAGGACAAATTATGAAAAAATATCCAAAAAATGGGCCATCTCAATTTTCCTCCACAACCCTTGTACTACCCTCTATGAGAATTTTTTACAAATCGAGTTCCATCCGTATTAGCTCTGGCTCGGCTCCAGATGACCTCAAATAAACGCGTATTCAATTTTATAAATCCATAGGGATAAATTATGAAAAAATATCCAAAAAATGGGCCGCCTCAATTTTCCTCCATAAATCGTGTACTACCCCATGTGAGAATGATCTAAAAACTAGGTTCTAGCTGTATCAGCTCCAATTCGGCTCCGAATGTCCCCAAAAAATGCGGATTCACTTTTGTAAATCCATAGGGACAAATTATGGGAAAACAATATCCAAATGGGCTGCCTCAATTTTCCTCCATAACTTGTGTACTACCCCATATGAAAATTATTTAAAAATCGAGTTCTAGTCGTATCAGCTTCGATTGGATTTAGATGACCCCAAATAAATGCGGATTCAATTTTATAAATCCATAGGGATAAATTATGAAAAAATATCCAAAAATGGGCCACCTTGATTTTCCTCCATAAATCGTGTACTACCCCCTACGAGAATTATCCGAAAACCGAGTTCCATCCGTATCAGCTCCGATTAGGGTCCGGATGAATCTAAATAGACGCGTATTCAATTTTATAAATCTACAATGACAAATTATGAAAAAATATCCAAAAATAACCTGTTTACTAACCCCTATGACAATTATCTAAAAACTGAGTTCCGACCGTATCAGCTCCAATTCGGCTCCGGATGACCCCAAGTAAACGCGTATTCAATCTTATAAATCCATAGTGATAAATTGTGAAAAAATATCAAAAAAATGGGCCGCCTCAATTTTCCTCCATAACCTGTGTACTACCCCCTATGAGAATTATCTAAAAACCGTGTTCTACCCGTATGAGCTCCAATTCAGCTTTGGATGTCCCAAAAAAACGCGGATTCACTTTTATAAATCCATAGGGACAAATTATGAAAAAAATATCCAAAAAATGGGCCGCCTCAATTTTCCTCCATAACTTGTGTACTGCACCATATGAAAATTATCTAAAAACCGAGTACTAGCCTCTATGAGATTTTTTTACAAATCGAGTTCCATCTGTATCAGCTCTGGCTCGGCTCCGGATGACCTCAAATAAACGTGTATTCAATTTTATAAATCCATAGGGATAAATTGTGAAAAAATATCCAAAAAATGGGCCACCTCAATTTTCCTCCATAACTTGTGTACTGCACCATATGAAAATTATCTAAAAACCGTGTACTACCCTCTATGAGAATTTTTTACAAATCGAGGTCCATCCGTATCAGCTCTGACTCAGCTCCGGATGACCTCAAATAAATGCGTATTCAATTTTATAAATCCATAGGGATAAATTGTGAAAAAAAATCCAAAAAATGGGCCGCCTCAATTTTCCTCCATAACCCGTGTACTACCCCCTGTGAGAATTATCTAAAAACCGTGTTCTAGCCGTTTGAGCTCCAGTTCGGCCCTGGATGTCCCCAAAAAAACGCGGATTCAATTTTATAAATCCATAAGGACAAATTATGGGAAAAAATATCCAAAAATGGGCTGCCTCAATTTTCCTCCATAACTTGTGTACTACCCCATATGAAAATTATCTAAAAACCGAGTTCTAGCCGTATCAGCCTCGATTTGGCTTTAGATGACCCCAAATAAATGTGGATTCAATTTTATAAATCCATAGGGATAAATTATGAAAAATTATCCAAAAATGGGCCACCTCAATTTTCCTCCATAACACGTGCCTATGAGAGTGATCTTAAAATCGAGTTCTAGCCGTATCAGCTTCGATTCGGCTCCTGATGATCCCAAATATACACGTATTCAATTTTATAAATCCATAGGGACAAATTATGAAAAAATATCCAAAACCGGGCGCCTTGATTTTCCTCCATAACATGTATACTACCCACTATTAGAATTATCCAAAAATTGAGTTCGAGTCGTATCAGCTCCGATTCGGCTCCGGATGACCTCAAATAAACACGTATTCAATCTTATAAATCCATACGGACAAATTATGAAAAAAATATCCAAAAAACAGGCCGCCTCAATTTTCCTCTATCGCCCTATGAGAATTATCTAAAAACTGAGTTCTAGCCGTATCAGCTCCGATTCGGCTCTGAATGATCCAATAAACATGTATTCGATTTTCTAAACCCATAGGACAAATTATGAAAAAATATCCGAAAAACGGGCCATCTAAATTTTCCTCCACAACCCGTGTACTACCCTCTATGAGAATTTTTTATAAATCGAGGTCCATCCGTATCAGCTCCGACTCGGCTCCAGATGACCTCAAATAAATGCGTATTCAATTTTATAAATCCATAGGGATAAATTGTAAACAAATATCC